>ONZH01006819.1:0-30123 GCA_900303285.1 Rhinella marina | reverse complement strand
ACTAATAGACAGGCTTTAGCGCCGGCCTAGCCTGTAAAGCTGCCCCCAGTGACGTCTCCGCTTAACAGTGTAAAACATAGAAACATAGAAACATAGAAGATTGACGGCAGAAAAAGACCACCTGGTCCATCTAGTCTGCCCTTTTATTATCCTTTTGTTTTTATCTTAGGATAGATACATGTTTATCCCAGGCATGTTTAAATTCAGTTACTGTGGATTTATCAACCACAATGTAAAAATGTAAACAAAACAGCCCAGGGCAAGGGAGTGCGTCGGAGCATGAAATATCAGAGTGGCTGAGTAGGGGGAGAAGGGGTTATGTCGGGGGTGAGGGGGGCCCAGGTACATTCCTTGCACAGGGGCCCTTTGCTGTCTGTGTCCGCCCCTGCTGCTACTACTACTGCCTCCATAATGTCGTCGTTCCATTCTGTAGTCTGCCCATGCTGTTGCTGCTACTACTACTGCCTCCATAATGTCATCATACCATTCTGTTGCCTTGAAATTCTACTGACTGACATTTGCAATCTTTTCATTGGGCCTGTCTGTGACCTCGAAATTCTACTTACTGACATTTGATATTTGCTCAGTGGGCCTGTGACTGCGAAATTCTACTAACTGAAATTTGATATTTGCTCATTGGGCCTGTCTGTGACTGTGAAATTCTACTTACTGACATTTGATATTTGCTCAGTGGGCCCATGACTGTGAAATTCTACTTACTGACATTTGATATTTGCTCAGTGGGCCTGTGACTGTGAAATTCTACTCACTGACATTTGATATTTATTTAGTGGGCCTGTGACTGTGAAATTCTACTTACTGACATTTGATATTTGCTCAGTGGGCCTGTGACTGCAAAATTCTACTGACTGACATTTGATATTTGCTAGTAGTAAAGAATACATATAAGCCATCAAAAGTGGCAGGTGCCCCGCCCACTAGTTTAGACCCCGCCCACTAGTTTAGCTGTCAAAACCCCAGTCGTCAAAGTGACAGGTGCCCCGCCAATAGTTTAGACCCCACCCACTAGCTGTCAAAACTCCAGTTGTCAAAGTGATAGGTGCCCCACCCACTAGTTTAGACCCTGCCCACTAGCTGTCAAAACTCCATTCGTCAAAGTGACAGGTGCCCCGCCCACTAGTTTAGACCCCTCACCTAATAAATGTATTAAAAATCATAAAATATTATAAATCTCTTTAAAATTTATTAAAAATCATAAAATATTATAAATATCTTTAAAATTTATTAAAAATCATAAAATATTATAAATCTCTTTAAATTTTATTAAAAATCATAAAATATTATAAATATCTTTACAATTTATTAAAAATCATAAAATATTATAAATTTTATTAAAAATCATAAAATATTATAAATCTCTTTAAATTTTATTAAAAATCATAAAATATTATAAATCTATTTAAAATTTATTAAAAATCATAAAATATTATAAATCTATTTAAAATTTATTAAAAATCATAAAATATTATAAATCTCTTTAAAATGTATTAAAAATCATATTAATCTCTTTTACTAATCTAATTATCTATTGTCGCTTAGTATTCTAATTATTGTATGATACGTGTCTCATACTACGTACGCCATACCATACATGGGTAAAATGTCTGGGCATGTCTAAAGTACAGCTTGCATTATATTATTATGGCAGATGCATGCCTGGACTTGTCTAGAGTGAGCCCCACCTCCCACTCAGCACACACCCTTAATGTCATTATACAAAAAACAAAAAAACAAAACGCAGAGTTTTAAAAGTTTATTGAGCAGATAAGCAAAGTACAGAAATGCTACGATGTTAGAAATGCATATATAAATTCAAGCACACATGTTACAGCAACGGTCATAAATTAAATATTTAAAAATACGTTTAGCAGAGTTACACTATACAATACACCAATAATATACACATAATCAGTATTTACAAGCACATAATCAGTATTTACAAGCTTAACCAACTAGATTGTAGCATCGGGTGCGTTCTTCTTTTTGGTAGCAAAGTCCCCTGTCTTATCCCCGTAGGTGTGAAGGGGGTAGTCTGGAGAGTGCGATTAGGCATGTCACTTACAGATGGATCATTCAGGTTTGTTTTTAAACCGTCCAGAATCTCTCTTGTAGACAAATTACCCACAACAGTAGACGGCATATTTATGTCAGCCATGGCATGCATAAATGCAACCCAGCCTGGCGGATTTTTATTTCTTGGCACTCTGTGGCTTTGAGTCGCACAGCGCACAAGGTCCATCATGTTGGAGCCAAGAATAACATCACCCTTATAAATAAATTCGCCTTTTTCATTCCATGATGTAACTTTGGCATTCTGCTTCATCCTATTTAACAAAAGTTCAGCATTTTTCTTAAAACGGGGGTTGACATGTGATACAATTTCAAGGACCGAATCACTTTTATCAGTGGTTGTATTTGGCAATTGTTGATGACCAGGATCAAATTGATTAACAATGTTTAAAGTCGCTAGCTCTTTAGTCTCCTGTTTAGCAAGAACCAAGTATCTCTGCATTATTTCTGTGTATCTTTTAATTTTCACATCATCCGGTAAGTCAGAGTTATGTAAAATTCCGCTAATTTCATCATCCAAGCGTTGTATCACGCTCTGCCTTACATCGGATGGAGATGTAAAGACCTGACTCATCTTCTTTAGAGCGTGTTTCGGCACCAAGTACATTTTCTCCGCATGATCCATTATTTGTTAAAAAGCAAGCTTGTTATTAACGGAATTGCAAACCCCAATAGCGGTCCTATGAATCCACCTGTCTGGTTCACTAAGCGCTTCTTTTTCTTTATACTTGTTGCTTTATCACACAGCCTCCTTATGGCTTTACGCCACTTCTTTAAAATCTTTTTCTGACGCTCCTTTAGCGGAATTCGTCCTTTTAGAATATTTAAGGCTACCTTGGCTATGGACGCTATTAAATCATCGCTCGCGTGGCGCAAAATAGATTTTCTGACAGAAGGAGTCGCTTTTACAAGCGTTTTTAAGAGAGCCCAATTACGGCGTAATCTCTCCGACATCCTGGCGCTGCTATGTAGTTGTCCTAGAATGCACGTAGCCTTTGAAATCTCACTTTTTAAAACCATTTCTCTTCTGAATATACACAGCCGGCAAAGCTGGCGGTAAGAAACCCGACCTTAAACGAAGTTCCTCAGGGGTATTTGCCCTTAAATCTACTAGCAGATGGCCATAAGGCTCCCGCGTAGCATCCTCAAAAGCCTCCAAAAAGAAATGTGTTTTCCCAGGATACATTTGTCTCGCTAATGTTAGGATTTGCAATTTATCACGCGGGTTATTAAATAGAACCATGTACTTGGTGTTTAAATTTATCGTTCTACTCTTTTTACCTTGGCAAAATATGTTCTGCACCAGATACAATATACTTAGATTTCTATGATGCACATACTTGGTGAATGCCTTTTCAAGCTCGCTGTTTACACTAGCGGTATCCATAAGATCATCAACAATAGTCAAATTTACCTTGTCGGGCGGGAATAACTCATCATCTACAAACGTTTGTGGTAGGCCTTCAATAAACCTGATGTCTGAAAAGCATATAGAAAGTTCGTCATAAAGTTTTTGCCAGCATGCATAAAACCAAACAATATTATCGGGCTTGTGTGATAAATGTGTGTCAGTATTTTCTAGCAATTTTCTTACAAAATAACTCTTTCCAGAGTTGGACAGGCCTGCTAAAATGCATGAAAAAGGGTGTTGTAACCATGTGTCCATGGATTAAAAACAAAACAGTCTTGTTGGAAAATCGCGAGAAGACGGCCTTTCAAAAACAGGATCCAGGAGCTTCTTAAAAAGAGCAACTAATTCACCTGAAAAAGAACGGTGTAACTGTCACCACAGCATTAGAACCCGAAAGGTAGTGTGGTAAAATCGTCTCGCAGACGCCTCTTTGTATATACAAGCCTCTGAGTTTTGTGCAACGGTCTTGTTTCAATTTGCCACAAGTTCTTATTTCTTACAAAACCTGGTTGCTCCACAGATATAAATTTCTGTGTTTCAAGATTATGGTTGAGGATGTAATCCAAAACCAGATCCTTTAGGCTGTCAAAATTAATATCCCTCGCATTAGCAACGTTTAGCGTGATCCCCTTAACCTTTAAAATCGTCTTACCGGTATTCAGTTTGTACCCATAGGATTTTGGACCTGTAGATACAAACTCTGTGATGTATGTGTTATCTGGTATTTCGCTGGTCAATTCACCCAAATAATCGCCTAAAGGGGGAGCCAGTCACCTTCACGATGAACAAAAATGACAGAATCTGTGTCATGATAAAGACACCTTTCCTGCAGTCTGTCCAGGAGGGAGTAGAGTTCTAGTCTGGCATAGGCTGTTGTAAAACATGCTATAAAAATGTTTGTGTTTTTGTTGATTGTGTGATGTCCTTTTGCGTATTTCCAATTGACCGTCGCAGTTTCATCATCGATAAAATTCAGACAAGAAACCTCGTAGTATGGTAGAAAGACATAGCGAAAGAGGTCATCAGGGTTATTCACGATGGTTGTACAGGGTAAATTAGATCTCTGAGCAAACTTCCCCCATAATGAATTTAAGAAAAGTTTTGAGATCTGTCTTTTCGCGGGGTTCACAGTAATATTTGCTGGGTCTAATTGTACACCTTCTCTTTCAAGAAAGGCCTCGATGTATTCTTTTTGCTTATCAGAATCTGTACACCAGCTCGGATAGCCCGATGCCTCCTGCTTGTCCCTAAGATGGAGTTCAATGTAGGGCGCAAACAGCTCGTCCGTCGTGTTGGGAAAATGCCACACCTCATAGATCTCTGCGATCCTGTACCCTTTCTCCAAAGCTACCTCTAATTCTATCGTACACCAAGTACCTGTCAGAGAGCGCTGTTCATCACTATGCGTGCAGACATCCGTCATGGAGTTTGTGGCGCAGGTGTTGCAAAGGGGAAACATTAATTTATTGTTCATTTTCACAGGTAGGACCGGAAAAAACAAGTCTCTCGGGGGATAAACCTTAACTCTGGCAATACCAAAGTAATTTTTTATGTATGCAAAATTGTCATAAATGATGTTGGGGTGGCCTACCGGATACGTTTTTGTTTTGTTGACAAAGGGATAAAGACTTGTGAAATCGTAGTAATGTATACTTTCCCCTTCAGCCTGTTTGTGATAGAGCTTTATGGCATTAGTCCTACCGCCATAAAGCACATCACGAGGGTCTAGAGATATTGGGAACCGCATAGTGAGTAGGAATGCTTGAAGTCTAGAATCCTTCTCTACCATTTCATTCCATTCATGCTCCCAAAGCACACGCACTACGTAGCCACAACTCTGTAGAAAACGTTTTTTAATGAAGAATGTGTGGTATAACTGACCGTAGCTTGTGTTTGTAACGCCATTAGTGTCATTTTCGTTATAGCAGATGGGGCACCCATGGTAAAAGCATCCCTGAAATTCTATTTTTCACCCCATTAACACAGGCATATCCATCTAGAAAATATTTGCCTACTTGTTTTTCACCCCCTCTCAAAGCGTGCTGAATGTCAATGTTTTCAGTGCGCGCTACATACATGAGCCACTGAATAGCCGGTGATGAGTAACGCTTTTTAGTTTTGTGGTAGTTATCGGCTGGTAAAATGGCTATGGTATTTTTGGGGAGAAACTTAAACCTGTACATAGCCATACATACAGATGCCAGCGTGATGAGCTGAAAAGGATCGATGCTTTGGGTAGTTACAACATTTCTCTTTCCACGCTTACAGTATTTTGTCACCTTTTTTCTAGTCATCTCCATCACACGCTCTATGTAACGCTCATAGGCCTGTCTCAAAACATGAACGTCCTGCTTACAATACGATTTTAACTCTTCCTTAAAATCAAAAGTAGTGTTTTTATGCGTCTCATACCATGCCAAGAAATCCTTTTTGTCACTAGGCATCATATATTCAACACCGTAATACTCAACACCCGGTAAGGATCCCACATAGTTTTGATTTTCTTCGGTGTTGAAGAAATGGGGGAAATGACCCTTTGATCCCGAGAACCCTAACGCTTCTGGTAATCGGCTTAATTTCATCGGTAGGAAGTTAAGGGAATCTATGAACCTTAGTTTCAAGTCAGGCAGCGTCACACACAAAAGTCGCCCACCTTGAGTAACCATTTTTACACGCACCTTTTCATTAATCAACTCCTTAACAATAAAGTACCCGTCGTACCTACCGGCATTATGAGCTATCAAAGTATAGCCCGCAAATTTTCCACTGGTAAAGAAGCTAACAAACTCCCATGTACAGGTTTTGCCCTCAAACTCCCAGGAATTAGCACCGTACAACGTTGTGGCATAAATGTAATTGGGAACGTGCGTCCCCGTTTCCTGCATGCTTTCAGAGTCATAAAAAATGTATAGATCAGTCTCTTTCTTTACTTTGTAAGGCTGCATATAGCAAAGATGATCATCAAATTTATACATGAGGGCGCCACAAACGCTGCAACGTAAACCATTACACTTGTGCTTTTCCCCTCTGTTGTACACAAAACGACAACAACGATCACAAAACATTTTAAGCCTACAAAACTCAAGCTTTTCTCCAGCCAGCTGGTTGTGGCGATCTAAACACGCGTTCGAACGACAAAACACACGACATGTAGGGCACCGCGGCTGTCGCTCAACGCTCTCACCACAATCGTCTCTTTGACAAGCCCTGCAGAAATATTGACACGAATGGCTGTCTTTGTGGTGAAACACAGAACTACACTTTTCACAGAAGTACGACTCGCCGATAAAACCCTTCATATTTTTGATACCGTAGTAATGTCCGTCATGATACAGAATATACACAGTCTTTTCAGTAGGTTTTTTACCAGTATCAAAATAGCGCCAGTCACCACGAGTGTGGTACAAGATCTTAATGACAATGTCAAGGTGACTCTCAAAAGCATCTATACCGCTGAAACTAACCAACTCATTATCAGGAATACCCAAATCAGTATGTATCTGTCTAGCCCGCGACAATAAAGTAGCGTTGTCAGTATCACCACCGGCTATCAGAGTGCATAAGCTAGCCGCAAGACACAAATTAGAGTCATAGTTATTAAAGTCATACAGCCACCGCTTTTTCTGCTCAATAATCTTACTGTAGATAATGGATTTAAAGTGGCGTTTCACTCCACCACGTCGATTTTTAATGACTATAACTACAAGTTTGAGCTGCTGTGAAGACAGGGTTTCAGCGTTACTCTGGAGAGTAGCTGCAACCGCATTGAGAAACGTCTCGCGAGTGTTTTGTAGAATAAATCGCATCTAAGGCATGGCCACCTTCAAGTCTTAACTGAACAAAATCACCAGGGTTAATATCTCTGAGGACTCTGTCCAGTAAAGATTGAATGGCATCATGCACAGCCCTCAGAGCAGCTACAAACGACTGTATACGTTCTAAATTCTTAAACCTAAAGTGATCGATATATTCAACGCCGTTAAACCGAATTAGATCTCTCTCGTTGTGAAACTGGTGTTCTAGTATCACAGGATTGTCTACCTGATGAAGAACGTTGTCTGACAATGGTAATATTGGATGGGGTACAGGATGTACGGATCTAGCAGGTGACGACCTCTGTGGACTGGTTTGTGAGGCACACGGGGTAGTGTCGCCACCTTCTAGAGGCGCGTCATAACCGCGCGTGCCAATCTTGGGTGTGTA
The DNA here is from genome assembly GCA_900303285.1 of Rhinella marina. Taxonomy (NCBI): domain Eukaryota; kingdom Metazoa; phylum Chordata; class Amphibia; order Anura; family Bufonidae; genus Rhinella; species Rhinella marina. The sequence continues at coordinate 22,418 of ONZH01006819.1, read as the reverse complement.
TACTCTGCCATTCAAACCAGCACCGCTAGGGCCTTCTAAGGGATTGTCATAGTCTTGTTCGTAATGTCGTGTCTTTGGTTGTTGCGTTGTGTCTGGAGATTTTGCTCTGTTAGCCCTTCTGCGCTTCCTGAGGGGTAAAGATCTCTTAGAGACCGACAACGTTTTCAGAGCCCTTTTTAAAGACTTTGAGCTTTTAAAAAGACCCTGTTTACGTTTACAGATTTCATTCAATCCGCCACCGACCATATATAGTCAAAATGAACTATCAGGTCTTGTCAGAGCAGTCTGGAATGGAAATGGCCTCTCTGGTGTTCTCAGGAACGGACTCTCTGGTCTTCTCAGAGATGTCTCGAACAGAGAAGTTATATTTTGTTTCAGCTCAGACAATTGGTTAATTTTAGCATTGTCTGGCATAGATAAACTTAATTCTGAGTGGGTTTTTACTAAATAAGTCAATTGGTTGCGCAAATTGGCTAAGTAGAGACATACACCAGACAGTTCACTTAATGTAAACAGCGCCTCTCTTGGCCACTGGCCATGGTAACGGGTTGGTGACCATTCACTACAGGGTGTAGGTGTGGTGTCTGAATGGGTGTTTGCAGAAATTTGATCATGACAAACCCGATTACAGTTTGAATTTATGGCTTGTTGCTCACCGCTGACGTCTTGATCGGCTATGCTTTCTTCCACTTCAGGGATGGTTTCTAGTGTTATATGGCTATTATAGCTGCTTTGCTGATTGAACAATGATTGTGCAACAACGGGGTCCTTCGGTGTAGTAAGCTTAATACGCCGCTTGTGGCGGGTTGCTGTACGTGTAGCTTCGTTTTTGCCAGTGACGCAATCTCTTGATAAAGGCGTAGATTCGTCGTTTGGGCGAAAGGGCGCTGGTGATGGGGTGCTCTTTTTCATCGGCATGTCCTTGTACGGATGTGTCAATGGGTGGCGCCGTGACTGTGATTTACCTTTTCCTGTTATTACACCTAAAAGAGAGTTAGACTTTGCATCATGTATGAATTATAAACAAGCGCTGAAACAGTAAAAACAGTGAAATAGTGTAAAACAGCAACCTCAGGAAATAATTTATCTATGGGTAAATCTAAAGCGTTATCCAGTCTCGAACAAACACGCGGATAACAACTTGGCCACCCCATCTTGTGAGTTCCATGTATTAGACACGCAACATAAACAATCACACCACAGCTTTTTATAAATTATATGTATACTACAACCTAATTATATATACTTGCAAGACGGGCTTGATGTGCTAGGCCCTGGTGTTTCACAGTTGTAAGGCGCGGGGTTGGGTTGTATGTTCTCTTTAAAACAGTTTTTTCTTGATTTAGTAAATTTCCAGTCTGTCATCAGAATTCAAAATGTGTGAATATAGATATTACTTAGTTTACTATCTTGCATTTTTTTCATTTTAAACTACAATATGCTCTAGCACCTTTTTTAGCATTAGCCTGGGGGTTGGCCGCCGCTGCCTTTTTCCGTGCCTCATGAGAATAAGACGCATTCTGCGCTACCGGTGTCTCATCTACACTAGATGAATTGGCCGCTGTATAAAATCACTAAATATTGTTAGGTTTTTGCATACGCTTTGTTAGAGGTTTATGTACATTTATGAAAATGACTTACAGCTGAGCAACGGCTCCAAAATAGCATCGGCAATACTGTTCTGACAATGCGTTACACCACATTGCATCGATGCTAGATGCTCTTCATCAAGCGGTATTTGAAAATCCTCAACTTAAAAAGAATATAGATTAGTATCACCGTATAGTCTCTCTATAAAAGCATAAAACTGTAAATAAACTCTATTTACCTAATTGAGAATCCGTCATTCCAGCAAACAAATCTTCAAAACCACACTGATTTAGCTCCGACATCTAAAATCAATATTTTATTAAATAGGTTTATTACACCGATTGTGTCACGATTTTACTTTCAAATATTACCGAAAGTATAACAAATAGCGCTAAAACCATATTTAATAACACCGCAACGCATCACGAAATATAATAATAACACTAATAATAATAACAACACTAAACGCTATGTTTCAATTCATTTTGCACTGAAAGAATAGACATTTAGGCCTTATAGTATACAAATTTAAAGTTCTATTAAAAATAATGTTTGATAAAAATACTTACATTTATGGATGATCCGCGGTGATGTTGTGAGTAAACTTGACAGGAATCTTCTAAGTCTGGAGCAGGCTACTACAGGGCGACGCGAGCTGGTCATAGAGTGGGAGAGACGCCGCTTATATAGCTTGTAACAGGAGACACCCACGGGGAGTGCTGGTGCTCAAACACACACCCCTCCTACCAGGACACTACACATGCTATTCATTTATTTATCAATAGATTATTCCGCTATATTGTAAAGTGTATATAAAACCAGTGTTAGTATATATGCAATGATAGTTTCCCTGATATATCGCACATGTATGAAATAAACACGCATAAGGTGTCATCTTGACAGGTCTTGATACAATCATGACGATGCGGCAGCCTGAAAAATATATGAAAAATACATATTTTAACCCTAAAGCACCAGGGTCTTTTGGCGGCGTTGAAAGTTTATACAGATCTGTTAAAAAATATGGTATAAAGAGACCGGCTATAACCGCGTGGTTAAACAATCAAGACGCGTACACGCTGCATAAACCCGTAAGAAAAAATTTAGTGAGAAATAAGGTCATAGTTGCAACCATCGACTCTCAATGGCAAAGTGACCTATGTGATATGTCAAGCTATGCCAAAGAAAATGATGGTATAAAATATATTTTAACAGTGATTGACATATTATCAAAATATGCATGGTGTGTTGCCCTGAAAGATAAGACAGGCGTCTCAGTAGAGAAAGCTTTTGAATCGATTTTTAAGAAGGATCACCGTGTACCTAAAAAACTACAGACGGATCGTGGTCGGGAATTTATGAACAATGCTATGAAGCGGTTTTGTAAAGAGCACAATATCCACCATTTCTTTACTACAAACACCGTGAAAGCCGCTTTAGTGGAACGGTTTAACAGGACATTAAAAACAAAAATGTGGAGATTTTTAAATAGTTGCAATACATTTCGATATATAGATGCTCTAAATAATTTTTTATACAGTTATAATCATACATACCACACTACAATCCGCTGCAGACCTGTTGACATAACAAAAAACAATTCTTTAAAAATATGGCGGAACATTTATGGCAAATGCATGAGTCTTAAACCAGCGAGACCTACTTTAAAAATTGGGGATCATGTCAGAATTAGCAGTATAAAGGAACTTTCGGTAAAGGGTATGAACAGTCTTACACAGAGGAGATTTTCATTGTCTCGAGCGTTAACACAAGATTTAAAATACCTATGTATAAACTCGTTGATTTGGCTAATGCTCCAATAGAAGGATCATTTTACAAAGAAGAGTTACAGAAAGTCAAGAGTTACAAAGTCCCGGCGGATGCTGAGCGTGTGTACAGAATAGAAAAGATATTAAGAAAAAGAAGTGTGAGGGGTAAAACTCAATTTTTCGTAAAGTGGCATGGATACCCCACAAAATTCAATACCTGGATCGGTGAAGAGCAACTGACCCCTCTATAAACCATGGAATCTGGATCCTTTTATATAACGCTGCCTTGTAACGCCTCATCCAAAATATATCCTGAAAATTCTATAGCGTTTTATACAACAAAGCTCGCAAAAGCTGTTCATTTGTCAGGGGATTATGATGTTGCTATGACCGAAATCCGGTATCCGTATAGCTGGTATACCGTCGGATCGCAAGAAACCGCCTTTTTCTTCGGTAAAAAAGGTGTCACGTTGACTGAATACCGCATCAAACCTGGTTTTTATTCTACTGTAGCGGACGTTGTAAAAGCTATTAATGAGGTCATAGAAAACTTAAAAATTGTGACCGAGCCATTTAGATTGAAATACGATCCCATAAAAAGGTCTGTTTATACACCCGAATCACAGACACACATTTTTATGCCTAGTGAAAAGCTTGCGCCTATTTTAGGACTACGCGGTTGTGTAGAAGGCTCTATTGAAAACAATCAGCTCGGGAGGAGCGGAATGTACGCGGATATACATTCTGGTTTTTATATGCTATTTGTTTATTCAGACATTGTTCAGCATTCGCTTGTTGGAAATTCGTACGTTCAACTTTTAAAAACAGAAATAAAAAATTCGGACCAACGATATATATATATATAAATATTTTTTCTTAAGTGCATACCCATAGAGCAGAACTATAGACATAATAATAATATGGTTGCACAACATGTAATCAGCAATAAGAACAAAAGTAAATCTGGATATATGTGGCTACATATATCCAGATTTACTTTTGTTCTTATTGCTGATTACATGTTGTGCAACCATATTATTATTATGTCTACAACTTTTAAAAACAGTAGAAATTACTGGCAGAAACAACGAGATTGTCACCCTAAAGTATATGCGACCCGACTATATTCCGGTATGCAAGAATAATTTCGATACAATTTCAATAGCAATCCTGACGGACCAATCTACCCCTGTTAAATTCAGGTATGGTAAAACAATTGTGCGATTACATTTCAGACCCCGTAAGGAGGTGGCACGCTAAAATGCTGTCCCAGAGACTGTATGGCGATCCCAGTGTGTATGCCCGGTACTATGTTAATCAGGCGGGTAGTGGTTTAGAGGGTTTTCGTGGTGATGAATACATGTATGGAGCTGGCCTTGCCGGCTTGTTTAGAGGCCTTTTTAGGAGAGCAGTCCCTCTTTTCAGGAGGGGTATTGACCTTGTGAAACCACATGTAAAAACTGCAGCCAGAAATATCGCTAAAGACGCAGTAGCAAGTATATCAGCCTCTGTGATGAATAAATTAAACCAGCCCCCAGAAGATCAGAAAGGCTCAGGCCTTGTTTATATTGTGAAAAAAAAATACTAAAAGAAAATCACGCAGTGGTTCATCGTTTCCACCACTGCTCAAGAATAAAATGCCACCACGTAAAAGACGGCGACATCAGAAAGCTGTTAGACGATCTGGAGACGACATCTTTTAGTGAAATACCATGGCCTTCATACACAACAGTTCTGTGGAATGCACTAAATCAGAACTGGATATTTTTGACTTAACCCCGACGCAGACAAGTATTGAAAAATCGATCTTTGTAGAAGTTCAGCCCATAGCTGCTTTGGCCGACAATGCCCCGCTGGAGTTCTTCATTTCAGGCAGTGGAGAATATTATTACGACCTGAACAACACACTCTTGTATATCAATTGTCGGATTGTGAAGGCGGACAATACCCCCATTCCAGCGGATGCTGGTGTTGGCTTGATTAATTATCCAATCGCCACACTTTTTTGCCAGACGGACGTGAAACTCGGTGACAGACTTATTTCACGCTCAGATAATCTGTATAGTTACAGAGCGTACATAGAGACTATTTTAAATTACAGTCCACAGGCGCTGTCCTCGCAGTTTATGGCCGGGCTGTTCTATAAAGACACTGCTGGTCATCATCATGAAAGAACTCTTGGCAGCAACAATTCGGGTTTTAACAAAAGGGCTAGGGCTACAGCGCGGTCTAGGCCTGTAGAGCTTTTGGGGCCCATTTTTGGTGATATATTTAATCAACCAAAACTGATACTGAATGGCCTGGACCTGAAAATTAAACTAACCAGAAACAAAGATGCTTTTTGCCTGATGGCTACAGATGTGGAGCAATTTAAAGTACAAATCTTACATGTGGCTCTGTACGTAAAAAGAGTACAGGCATCCCCTGCAGTCAGAATAGGCCACAGCCAGGCCCTTCTATCAGCTACAGCAAAATACCCCATCGATAGAGCCTGTCTCAAGGTGTACAGCATACCGGCTGGTACAAGAATTACAAATCAGGAGAATCTGTTTCTGGGACAGCTTCCAAAAACCGTAATAATAGGTTTTGTTGAAAATGAAGCCTTTAGCGGATCATACAATCGTAATCCGCTATTCTTCCACCATTATAATGTGAACCAGGCCTCGTTGTACCTGGATGGCCAACAGATACCTGCAAGACCGTTGCAACCGAATTTTGAGACGGACTCGGCGGTCAGGGAGTACGCGGCCCTTCTCCATATATCGGGAAAACAAAGAAGTGATAGTGCATTAGCCATAGATAGAGATGAATTTATGAACGGCTACACGTTTTTTGCATTTGATTTGTCACCAGACCAAGAACCAGGGGGGCATTTTTCCCTCATTAAAACAGGGAATCTTAGAGCGGAGGTCCGCTTTGCAGTGCCAACACCTCACACAATAAATATGATAGTTTACTCTATAAATACAAATATAGTGGAAATTAACAATAGAAGGGAGATAGTGTGCGACTTTTAACTAAACCAACCTGCAAGTTTGAGAAATGAATAATCTACAACTTACGACTCTGGCTAAATCTGATCCGTATATAAGGAACCTATTCGCAGGGGTATTTCCGAGTGACTTTCTTCCGGATGATGATGGGCGCCAAGGGGAGGAGTGGGGGGAAGTAGGGGGGCGTGGGGACCTGTCACTTTGATGACTGGGGTTTTGACAGCTAACCTAGTGGGCGGGGCACCTGTCACTTTTGGCTTATATGTATTCTTTACTACTTTTGCTCATTGGGCCTGTGACTGCGAAATTCTACTTACTGACATTTGATATTTGCTCAGTGGGCCTGTGGCCATGAAATTCTACTTACTGACATTTGATATTTGCTTAGTAGGCCTGTGACTGTGAAATTCTACTTACTGGCATTTGATATTTGCTTAGTGGGCCTTTGACTGTGAAATTCTACTGACTGACATTTGATATTTGCTCAGTGGGCCTGTGACTGTGAAATTCTACTTACTGACATTTGATATTTGCTCAGTGGGCCTGTGACTGTGAAATTCTACTGACTGACATTTGATATTTGCTCAGTGGGCCTGTGACTGCGAAATTCTACTGACTGACATTTGATATTTGCTCAGTGGTCCTGTGACTGCGAAATTCTACTTACTGACATTTTATATTTGCTCAGTGGTCCTGTGACTGCGAAATTCTACTTACTGACATTTTATATTTGCTCGGTGGGCCTGTGACTGCGAAATTCTACTGACTGACATTTGATATTTGCTCAGTGGTCCTGTGACTGCGAAATTCTACTGACTGACATTTGATATTTGCTCAGTGGTCCTGTGACTGCGAAATTCTACTTACTGACATTTTATATTTGCTCGGTGGGCCTGTGACTGCGAAATTCTACTGACTGACATTTGATATTTGCTCAATGGGCCTGTGACTGTGAAATTCTACTTACTGACATTTGATATTTGCTCATTGGGCCTGTCTGTGACTGTGAAACTTTACTGACTGACATTTTCAATCTTGTCAGGCCACTCTGTGGTTGCTGCCACTTCCACACTGTCGTTGTGCCACTGTGTGACCTCGTAATTCTGCTACGACTGCTGCCACTTCCACACTCAGTCGTTGTGCCACTGTGTGGCCTCATAATGCTACAGCTACTGCCATTGCCTCCTCTACACTGTCGTCATGCTACTCTGTCAGACCTTCTACAGTCACAGGCAGGTCAAACTTGACAATGGTTGACACTTGGTCTACATCAATTCCTCCAGCACAGACATTAATGGTCATGAGAACTTTTCCCTACCCATCTCTGTCGTCATGCCACTCTGCTACTACTGCTATCACTTCCACACTATGTCGTTGCGCCACTGTGTGACCTCGTAATTCTGCTACTATGGCTGCTGCCACTTCCACACTGTTGTTGTGCCACTGTGTGGCATCATAATGCTACAGCTACTGCCATTGCCTCCTATATACTGTTGTTGTTCCACTCTGTGGTCTCCTGATGCTACAGCTGCTGTCACTGCCTCCTCTACACTGTCGTCATACCACTCTGTGGTCTCCTGATGCTACAGCTGCTGTCACTGCCATCTTTACACTGTCTGGGAGGGGGCTCTGCTAGTTTTAGCGTGTAATAGAACAGGTTTTGTAAGAAATCTTTGTGGAATCAGTGAATTGGTGTAAAAGGAGTGCGCTCTTTGGCGCTCTAGTAGGATCTTGGACCTCTGCGCGGTTCTTTATAGCTGGCGCTAACATTGACTTGTAAGGCTAAGTTCAGACTTTAGTTATTTGGTCAGTTTTGGCCCCATAACTGCCAAAATACGTAAAGTGTGCAGCGATTCTAAGAGCGACGCCTGTTATCTGCGTGTCATACTGGCTCACAGTATTGTTTCACTACCACAGCAGACTCCCTATGCATGTTAGTGCAAGGCACAGTGTTCTACACCACGATACAGGCTCTCTGCAGGCCGGAAGTAGCCATTTTCTAACGCGATTCGCCACAAATTTAATCGAATCGTTTTGGAAAATTCGGCAAACCTACCGAATCGAATTTTTGAAAAATTCGTTCATCTCTAGTAATAATATGCATAAACAGAAGCCAATATGTGATGAATGTATTCTCAAATACGCTCTATTTTCATTGTAAGATATATTATGTACAGACGTTGCCCTAGTGATCCAATTTATTTAATAAAAGATGCATTTTACTTTTCTCTTTGTAGAACCTGGTGCAGTCAAGAACCTGGCTGTAGAGAATATCACTGAGAGTTCGTTCACTCTTAACTGGCTGCCTTCAGAGGGACTTGTAAATGCCTATCAAATCCAGATCATTGGAAATTCGAATTCTTCAATTTACATATCACTGAGCACAAATTATACAATTAAAGGCTTATCTCCTGGAATTGTTTATACAGTTGTTGTTTCAGCTCTGGTTGGTAAATCTAATATACAAGGAGAAGCTTCAGAAATAGCAGTTCAAACAAGTGAGTGTTGTGACAACAGAATTATGCAATCTGCAATTTACTTTCATCATCAACTGTCTTTGGCCATATGCTTTGGATAGCAGTTTGTTAAAAGATATTTCAGTTACAATATCCACATTAACATGCACATATATTTCAGCTTAAACCCTTCATAACATATGATATACATATACATGTATAGGACTCGACAGTTCACAATTTTAGAAACAAAGGGGGGGAGATTTATCAAACTGGTGTAAAGTAGAACTGGCTTAGTTGCCCATAACAACCAATCAGATTCCACCTTCCATTTTCCAAACTAGTTGTCAAAAATGAAAGGTGGAATCTGATTGGCTGCTATGAGCAACTAAGCCAGTTCTACTTTACACCAGTTTGATAAATCCCCCCAAAGTCTGTGGCACTACATGCATGTCATGTTGATCATGGTGGCACAGTAGCTCTGCCTCCATGATCAACAAGGTAGTTCAAATGAAATTGACAGCAGTTAACTTTAATTTCAGCCAGTTAACTATCAAAAAGTCTTATATACCCAAAAATGTTACCAATACAAATACATAGATCAAGTCATCACACACAAAACAAAGTTAATAAAATCTAATCGATAACTTATATCTACAGTAAACCGTTCAACAATGTTTGCATACCACTTTAGCAGTACCCTCCTTCTCCCCTCTGTGCACACTTCTATTGGTAGCATGGAATTTGATTCTTCAATGATCTGGCTGTCTGTCTTGGTATCTTATAATGGATTTAGCAAATACATACGGTAGTTTAGAGTGAAGAGCCTGATAAGATATATTACAAAGTTTCTTATATTTTCCTCTACTATTGTTTTATGCAAAGTTTGATGAAATATTACTAATAATTCTGTATTATACAGTTATGTATTCCAGCTGTTACCTTTTGTTTTTGGTGACATCAAATCTTATCCCATATACCTTACTCATTTTGTTACTTTTTTGCAGATGCTTATTCCCTATTTCTTTCACTAACTTACTCATCAAGTGATGTGAATCACAAGCTTTTAATAATAAAAGAGGTAAGACATTGGATTAGTACCAGGTAGCTTTAGTGGAAGCAGGGAAAGCAGCTGCTATGGGGCCCAAACCCAGAATGGGCCGCCCTGGAAAAGGACTGAAAAATTTTATTGTCTGGGTCCCCTCAACATTATTATACAATAACAGTATACAAAGTGACACACAGTATGTACGTGTAGGAAACAGACAGAGTGGCTGACTGGCCTGGTTTGAGAGAGCTATCCTGAGTAGTGAGGGTTGCATGGGAAGAGGTGGCTGCTTGAAGAAGGGGGGTGTTAAAAAATTTGAAATGGGGCCCAATCAGTTCCAGTTACGCCACTGATTAGTACCGTTTATTGTGGTAAGGTAAGATATTAGATTAGAGCAGTTTATGCTGTATAAATAGACATTTATAAATCTTCTCTTATTTTTTTCTAGATAAATCGAATTCTGCAGGAACAATTCCCAAAAAATGTGACCGCTACCTTGAAATAAAGCAAAGCTGTTTAGTTCTGTTACGCATCATAGTTTTCAACCAGTGTGTCAAAAAGCAATCTCATAAGAAACCATAGGAAATGAGTAGTATTCGATAAAATGTGATGCCAAACTATTACAAATTATATTGGACATGCAGAAGGGAGTTGATTCTGAAACAAAACGCCTTGGGATCTTATGTATCCGTTCCCGGTGTCTTGGATTGTAATTTTTTTAATGGTTAAAGCAGCAGTTATAAAAATCCTTATAAAAAAACTGTTTACTAAGTAAATTTAGTGAGGCATTTTCTAGACAATGTTATTGGTTAATGCATATTATTTTATACATTTCAGAATAAGGAATATCTAAGCCCAGAAATATTTATTTCTACCAATATAAAGTATGTAGTGTTGGTTACTTGTGGTGTGTAGGCTCTTCCAAAAAAAAGGGACAATGGCAGTAGAAAATATTAGGTGTTAGTCTTAGAAATGAAGAACCATGGATTTTACAACAGCAACCTAAAAAGGCAAGTTATAAACTTAAAACCATGAGCTCTGGAGAAAAATTCATGGACTCATGGATTCATGGACTCATAAAAAAAAAAAAAAAAAATCATGGACTCTACAGATTCAATTGCAAACCTTGGGATTTACAAGAACACAACATTCATTGAAGTTTGCTTGTGATGTTTGTGGTGGTTACTTGACCAAAAATTGCACAAACGTTTTATAATAAAGGTATTGAATATTTTAGTGCATTTGTTTTAAATTGTAAATGGCTGTTATTAACTATGTCATACGGTGTGCAGTGGCTGGTATTGTAATGGGGGATTACCAGATTTTAACTTGTGAGAACATGTCCTGAATATTGTTAAAACAGATTTTTAAGCCCATGTTAACTTGCATTCAACTTTTTCCATAGTTCTTATATAAGTAAGTCTTCAATCATTCCAAAGATACTTTGCTAAATTAAAAAGAGATTGTGGGGAATGTGGTGACCTTGAAGATAGCTGCTTAGTTCCCTTGCTCCTTGCCAGCATCCTGTATTGTGGCCTCTGCAGCATTACCTGAGCATGTCAGCACACCCCAAAAGTGTCACCACTAATCCCCCAAGATGACAGTGAAGTAGAAACGTGCCCACAAAGCTCCTTACTGACTTGTCAGTTGCACTCCCCACATGGCAATGGCGGAGAAGACATGCCTGCGCCTGCTTCTCCGGCTTCCATCTCTCCTAAATCTCAAAAGGCATCTTCCATTACAGGCTCACCCCAGAGTTCAGAGACATGCACTACACAGGTCTACAAGTATTATATAGGTAGTATATAGGCACTACAAGTATTTTTAGCAACTCATATGCTCTGTCCTAACTCATACTTAAAGAATAACTCCCGCAAAAAAAAAATTATTCTCTGAACTGTTCGAAAGGTGTATGATATAATCTGTAGTGAATGCAATCTTCTTATCAGGGACTCTAATTGAGAGTTATCCACTTTCTTCTTATTGTAGCTGTGTCATGTGACCAACTCCCTGACCTCCAACTGACCCAGGACAGGAAGCCAGTCACTTCTGTATTCATTCCTATGAGACTGAAAGTGAGGCTCCCATAGAAATGCATTTCGACCTGTTTTCCTACAAGTTGATCCAGAGGAAGGCAAAAAACCCCTGTGCAGTAGAATTTTCCTCACTTTAGGGGAAAAATTCCTTCCCGACTCCAATCAGGCAATCAGAATTACTCCCTGGATCAACAACAACCCATATCTAGTAACTATAACCTATAATATTATTACCCTCCAGAAATACATCCAGGCCCCTCTTGAACTCTTTTAGTGAACTTACCATCACCACCTCATCAGGCAGAGAGTTCCATAGTCTCACACCTCTTACCGTAAAGAATCCTCTTCTATTTTTGTGAACAAACCTTCTTTCCTCCAGGCGCAGAGGATGTCCCCTCGTCATGGTTACTGTCCTTGGGATAAAGAGATCATGGGAGAGATCTCTGTACTGACCCCTGATATATTTATACATAGTTATTAGATCTCCCCTCAGTCGTCTTTTTTCTAAAGTGAATAACCCTAATTTTGATAATCTTTCTGGGTACTGTAGTCCACCCATTCCAGCTATGACTTTAGTTGCCCTCCTCTGAACCCTCTCCAGCTCTGCTATGTCTGCCTTGTTCACAGGAGCCCAGAACTGTAAACAGTACTCCATGTGTGGTCTGACTAGTGATTTGTAAAGTGGCAGGACTATGTTCTCATCACGGGCATCTATGCCCCTTTTGATGCAACCCATTATCTTATTGGCCTTGGCAGTAGCTGTCTGACACTGGTTTCTGCAGTTTAGTTTGTTGTTCACTAAAATTCCTAGGTCCTTTTCCATGTCAGGGTAACCCAATGTTTTACCATTTAGTATGTACTGGTGACTTGCATTATTCCTTCCCATATGCATAACCTTACATTTGTCAGTGTTAAACCTCATCTGCCACTTCTCTGCCCAAGCCTCCAGTCTATCCAGATCCATCTGTAGCAGTGTACTGTCCTCTTCTGTGTTAATTACTTTACACAGTTTAGTGTCATCTGCAAAAATGGATATTTTACTGTGCAAACCTTCTACAAGATCATTAATAAATATATTGAAGAGAATAGGGCCCAATACTGACCCCTGTGGTACCCCACTAGTGACAGTTACCCAATCTGAGTATGTACCATTAATAACCACCCTCTGTTTTCTATCACTGAGCCATTTACTTACCCACATACAGACATTTTCGCCCAGGCCAAGCATTCTCATTTTATATACTAACCTTTTATATGGTACAGTGTCAAATGCTTTGGAGAAGTCCATATATACGACATCTATTGATTCCCCGCGGTCAAGTCTAGAACTTACCTCCTCATAGAAACTGATTAAATTGGTTTGACATGACTGATCCCTCATGAAGCCATGCTGATATGGAGTTATTTGCTTATTTTCATTGAGGTACTCCAAGATAGCATCTCTTAGAAAACCTTCAAACAGTTTACCCACTACAGATGTTAAACTTACCGGCCTATAGTTCCCGGGTTCTGTTTTTGGACCCTTTTTGAATATCGGCACCACATTTGCTATGTGCCAATCCTGTGGAACACTCCCTGTCAGTATGGAGTCCTTAAATATCAAGTATAAGGGTCTGGCAATGACATTACTTAATTCTCTTAGGATACGGGGGTGTATGCCATCCGGTCCTGGCGATTTGTCTATTTTAATCTTTTTAAGACGCCCCAGTACTTCTTCCTGGGTCAGACAGGACACTTTTAAAGGGGAATTCACTTTTATATTCTGCATTTCATCTGACAGTTTATTTTCCTCAGTGAATACAGTGGAGAAAAAAATATTTAAAAGTTTTGCTTTCTCCTCATCGCTATCTGCTACTCCCCCCTTATTACTCTGTAAGGGGCCGACACCTTCAGATTTATACTTTTTAGTATTTATATAATTGAAGAACATTTTACAGTTAGTTTTACTCTCTTTAGCAATTAGTCTTTCAGTCTCTAGTTTAGCTGCTTTTATTTGTCTTTTACAAATTCTATTTTTTTCCTTATAGTTTTTCAATGCTTCCTCGCTCCCCTCCTGTTTTAGTGATTTAAATGCTTTCTTTTTGTCATTTATTGCTTTCTTTACAGTTCTATTTATCCACATTGGTTTTTTCTTGTTTCTTATCATTGTATTCCTATATGGTATGTACCTCTCACAATTAGATATTAGGATGCTTTTAAAAATATCCCATTTTGTGGCTGTATTTTTATTTTCGAGGATTTTGTCCCAGTTAGTTAGACCTATGGCCTCTCTTAGATGGCTAAATTTTGCATTTTTGAAGTTTGGTATTTTTGTTCCTCCCTGAAGAAATGCTTTTTTAATGACAATTTAAAGGTTATTATTTTATGGTCACTGTTACCCAGGTGTCCCCCAACCTGCACATCTGTTGTTCTGTCAGGTCTATTGGTTAATACTAAGTCCAGTATGGCCGTCCCTCTAGTCGGGTTCTGAACCAGTTGGGAAAGGTAATTGTCTTTGGTTATTGCCAAGAACCTGCTTCCTTTATGAGATATACAGGTTTCAGTTTCCCAGTCTATATCTGGGTAGTTGAAGTCCCCCATAATAACAACCTCATTCTGATTTGCCACCTCGTCTATTTCATTTAGAAGTCGATTTTCTGTGGCCTCTGATATATTAGGTGGTTTATAATAAACTCCTATTAGTATTTTATTATTGTTTTTGGCTCCATTTATTTCTATCCACAGTGACTCCACATCTTCATGTCCCTCACTTATATCTTCCCGGATTGTGGGCTTTAGACAGGACTTTACATAAAGGCAGACCCCTCGCCGGTTTTGACGATCCTTTCTAAAAAGATTGTAACCCTGTACATTAACTGCCCAGTCATAGCTATCATCCAGCCATGTCTCAGTTGTTCCCACTATGTCATAGTTCTCCTCACACATCACTAATTCCAGTTTACCAATTTTATTAGTTAGGCTTCTGCCATTAGTGTACATACAATTAAGAGGTCTATGTATATTTTTTACCCCGTTTGTCAATTTACTATTACTTATGAAATGAATATCCAGGGTTCTTGGGTTACTTTGGTTGTTGTTCTGCACAGTCTTCTCCCTACATTCCTTACTAACCCCAGCCCCCACTAACCCCCCACTTTTCCTTCCTATGACCCACTCTCTATCTACACTATCTACCCCCTTATTAGTATGGGCGCCCACCCCACCCCCCAGATCCTAGTTTAAAAGCTCCTCCAGCCGTCTAACCATTTTTTCCCCCAGGGCAGTTGCACTCTCCCCATTAAGGTGCAGCCCGACACTGGTAAGGAAATGACATTCACTACAGGTTACATCATGTACATTTCTAGCAGGACATAGAATAAAATATTTTGTGGGAGTTCTTCTTTATATATAAAGATCTGATAATTTATTGTGTGTACAGATTACCAAAGCCGAAAGGCCTTCCAGGCTGTCTGATGTGATGCTATTGCCCACATCCACTTTTTTCACATAAGGAAACAACTCAGGAAGCTACAGAAACTACCAGAACCCTTTCACACCATCTCTTTATTTGACAACTTATCCCAAGCAATCCAGGCCAGAAAGAAATTGGCTCCACTAATGACTTGCTTCACGGCATCCAGTATAAGTGGGACTTTCCTACAAAATTGATAATCACAAAGAATGGCACCCTCCATATTGTCTCTTCTGCAGAAAAACACGTTGATCTATTCTGTCAATAGGTATTATGAGAATCTGCATCACCACCTCAAGGACCTGCACCTAAGTAATTGAAAGTTGCAGCAGCCTGGAGCACTTTCCCGGCAAAGACTTGAGGTACCATAGTACTCTGTCCATTTTGCAGGGCACTGAATTATTTTCTTTGTCTCTTTGTAAGGAAACTAAGCTTCCCCGTGGTTTGCACAGTCTAAACCACTGCTCATTTTGCCTATTTAGCTAGTTTTTGCTCACTTTTGTTTTTATTTACTGCTTTAGTTGCTATGATACCAACGTCTGTATGGTTCTTCACTCTCTCAGAACTGTTTGTATCATAAATTGTCACCCCCGTGGCTTTCCCTACTCTCCCAACTTCATTGAAGCATACCTTGGCCATTACCATAGCTATTAAACTTGCATATGTCTTAAACAGCCCATTTAAAAGATCACTTTGAATCCAGAGGGAAAAAAATGTAGTTTGGAGCTCACTGGAAATAGCAGCTTTATTAGCAGACTGAAACAAAGAGTTTGCAAGTGTACAGGTGTGTTTTCTTGTAAAGTTTGTTTGGTCTTAAGTGTGTGACCTGAGATGAAGTGACTTTAGATTTAGGGACTTTAGAATGGAACTGAATTAATTGTTGTGTTTATCATTTGTAGTGCATTGTATAATTTACCTTGTTTTCTTTTTTCATCTACTGCAATGTTCAAGTCTTCAGGGCCCACTTGCCAGTCATGTTTTCAGGAATTCATTAGTATTGAGCAGGTGAGATATTACATACATGTGGGCACTGAGCATTGGAGTTGATGAATACTGCTCTAGTGTGATCCCCTTTAGCAAGTGTGTGCTCCATGATTGACAAAGCAGTTGAGTGTACATATTATGCAATGTATGCAGTCCTGGAACAGCCATTTGAGGGTGCATATACCTGTGCAAAATGTGAGCAAATTGCATGTTTGGAGGCCCATCTCCTGTATTTAAATGAGTGAATTACCACACTGAGATACCTTGACACTATAAAAAGGGGTTTATGTCTCACTGTTCAGACACTTGATGGGATAGATGAGGAGGAGGGTGGTAGTAAGGAGGAGCAGGAAAGTGACATAGCTAGCTGGGTTATAGAAGGTGGGGTAGAAGGAAGAATGCCAGTGACTCTAGCATTGATCTGACACACCCCAGCAAGTTTGCAAAGTTGGCAGATGAGGGGGATGTCAGTTTAGGGTTAGCACTGATGCAGCAAGACAGTTTCAGCCTGAGAATGTCAGCTCCAGAGGGACCAGAAAAGCAGGGCAGGCCAGACATGTGCTGGTAATGAAAGACTCAAGTCATTAAGGATACAGATAGAGCGATCTGATTACAAAGACTGGGATAATTGAACGGCGTGTTGTCTTCATGGTGCTCAAGTTCGACATAATGTGAATCGGGTTGATAGATTATAAGGAGGACCTAGTGCAGCAGTCATGATGCACCTTTGCACCAATAGCAAAGTTAGAGGTAGGTGGAGAATGCTTAAAAATGACTTCAGAGACTTAGGTCGCAAGCTCAAGGCAAGGACCTCAAAGGTAGTACTCTTTAAAATGTTACCTTTTCCATAAGCCACACCAGAAATTCAGAGGGAGAGTACAGAGGTAAACAAGTGGCTCAAAAACTCGTGTAGAAAGGAGGGATTTGGGTTTCTGGAAAACTAGGCCAACTTCTCTGTCTGCTACAGGCTTTATCATAGGGATGGGATGCACCTCACTGGGAAGGGCATAGCTGTTTTGAAGGAGAAGATAGCTAGAAGGTTGGAGGAGTGGCAGGGAGGCAGAATGGACAAACAAATGGGCCTTTCTCTACTGATACAGGATCTGACTAGAGGGACAACCATACTGGACTTACTATTAACCAATATACCTGACAGAGCAACAGACATGCAGGTTGGGGGACACCTGGGAAATAGTAGCCATAATATAGCTGAATTTCCGAAAAGCAAAATTTGACCAGCTAATAGTCAGTTAGCCTCGCTAACTGGGACATTTGTCAACAAAAATGAAAATACAGCCACAAAAATGGGATATGTTTAAAAGCACCCTAAACTCTAATTGTGAGCACTACATACCTTATAGGAATAAAAGGGTAAGGGACAAGAAAAAAACAGTATGGATAAATAGAATTGTAAAGGGAGCAATAAGTGACCAAGAGAAAGCATTTAAATTACTCAAACAGAAAGGTTAAACAAAAGGAAAAAAAATATATGTAAAATTGAGATAAAGGCTGCCAAGCTGTTGAGAGAGAGAGCGAGGCTCATTGCCAAAGAGAGTAAAACTAACCCTAAAATGTTCTTCAATAATATAAATGGTAAAATGTTACATAGAAACATAGAAACATAGAAGATTGACGGCAGAAAAAGACCACCTGGTCCATCTAGTCTGCCCTTTTATTATACTTTTATTGTTATCTTAGGATAGATACATGTTTATCCCAGGCATGTTTAAATTCAGTTACTGTGGATGTTTCAACCACCTCTGCTGGAAGTTTGTTCCAAGCTTCTACTACTCTTTCAGTGAAATAATATTTTCTAATGTTGTTGTCACGGGAGGCCGGCGACGCGCTCCCTCCGCGCAGCGCCGCCGGACCTCTCCGCCCCCTAGAGACGAGCAGTAGGGAATTGAAGTGCTGGTCTGGTCAGCCAGCACTTCATCAGTTAATTTGTCTGTTGGGTTTTTAGCCATGTGGTGCTGATCACACCACATGGCTACTTTGCATTGTTTTGACAGCTTGCTCCGCCTCAGGTCATGTGATGCTGGCCACATCACATGATCCTGGGCGGGCTATTTAAAGATGGCAACTGCCCTTTCACATTGCCTGTTATTAGTTTTTCTGGTGCAGTGCTTGCGTTTGTTCCCTGAGAGATATTCTGGTTTTCCTGACTCCCGGCTTTCTGACCTCGACTTCGATTTTGCCTCCTCCTCTAGTTTTGACGTTCCCTCCAGGTTTGACTCAGCTTGTTGACAATTCTCTTATTGTGTTTGTATTGTTCTGTGTTGTTCGTCTCGTGTTTCCCTTCCCTGCCTTCACTTATACAGTATAGGAACTGTCGCCCAGTTACGGTTTGGCTACCTAGGGCCTATACTGTAAGTAGGTAGGGTCAGAGGTGGGGTACAGACAGGGCTCACTATTCCCTGTGTTCCTGTCGTGACAAAATAACAGGCCCGTACCATATGGAGCAGTTGCGAGCACTCACGGACCAGGTACAGGGCATGACGCAAGTAATCCAAGACCTGGCCGAGAGGCTCCAACACCAGGAATAGCTGCAGACTGCGCCTACAGCTGTTTCTGCCGTTCCTAACTCAACTTTGGAACCCCATGTTAAACTCCCCGATCGATTTTTTGGGGACCGTAAGGCTTTTCACTCTTTTAAGGAGAGCTGTAAACTTTACTTTAGGCTGTGTCCGCACTCCTCGGGACCCGAGCAGCAGCAAGTCATGATTATTATTTCCCTGCTGCAGGGTGATCCGCAGGAGTGGGCCTTTTCTTTACCGCCTGACTCTCCCTGTCTGCTGTCTGTGGAAACCTTTTTCCAGGCTTTAGGACTTTTGTATGAGGAACCTGACTTGGCCGCTGTTGCAGAGACTCAGCTTAGAGACAGCCGACAGGGGAACCATCCAGTGGAGGACTACTGTGCTGAGTTTAGAAAATGGTGTGTGTCCTCCAATTGGAATGACCCAGCGTTGAGAAGTCAGTTCAGGGTGGGGCTTTCAGATCACCTTAAGTATTTACTTGTTAGTTATCCCACCCCTGAATCCTTAGAGGCGACTATGACTCTAGCTATCAAGTTAGACCGTCGGTTTAGAGAGAGACTGAGGGAACGTTCAACTACCCCCCAAGTGGTCATTTTTCCAGAAGTTTCTTCCCAGACTCCTACTCCAGTCCAGGCCCAGGAGGAGCCTATGCAGTTGGGCGTTACCTTGAGGGATCAGAGACGCCTGAAGGGAGCCTGTTTTTATTGCGGTGAGACGAACCACTGGCTTCAGCAATGTCCTAAGCTTCCCCCATCAAGGAGGTCTCCCTCTGGAAACAAGGTACTCCCTGCGGTGGTAAGAAGGAAAATTTTGTTACCGGTTGCCATTTCTTTTGATCAGATCTGGGGGTCTGGGAGAGCTTTCATTGATTCTGGATCTGCATGCAACTTTATAGATTTTGATTTTGTGCAATCCTTGGGAGTCCCTCTTATTCCTCTCAAGGAGGTAATCCAAATTATTGCACTTGACTCCACCCCTCTTAATTGTGGAGGAGCGGAGTTTTGTACTCCTGAAGTAACTCTTACTGTTGGAATTTATCATGTAGAGATCTGTTCCTTTGTGGTGTTAAAGAATTTACCTGCTGACCTCGTTCTAGGTCTACCTTGGTTGCAGGATCATAATCCTGTAATCAATTGGTCATCAGGTGAATTAGAGAAATGGGGGCCTAACTGTAATGTCTGTTGCAAATCAGTGTTGCAGTTGGGGGTTACTAATGAGTCTGTAATCTTGCCAGGGTATATCAGGGATTTTATTGATGTATTTACTATGTCTGAAACAGATTTTCTTCCTCCCCACCGCCAGTATGATTGTACCATCGACATTATTGAAGGATCCAGATACCCCAAGGGCCGTATATACAACCTCTCTACTCCAGAGCGTCAGTCCATGAGAGAATACCTCAAGGAGAGTCTGGACAAGGGTCATATCCGGCCTTCGGTTTCTCCCATGGGTGCTGGTTTCTTCTTTGTCAGTAAGAAGGATGGAGGTTTGAGACCTTGTATTGACTATAGGGAACTTAACAAGATCATAGTTAAGAACAGGTATCCCTTACCCCTTATTCCTGACTTGTTAAACCAGGTCCAAGGTGCTTGCTGGTTCTCTAAATTGGATCTGAAAGGGGCTTACAACCTTATTAGAATCAGAGAGGGTGACGAGTGGAAGACTGCCTTCAACACCCCGGAGGGACATTATGAGTATTTAGTAATGCCTTTCGGGTTGAGTAATGCACCTGCAGTTTTCCAGAACTTCGTAAACGACATTTTCAGACCTTTTATTGGGAGGTTCATGATCGTCTACATTGACGATATTCTCATTTTTTCCGCTGACTGGGAGTCTCACGTTGCTCACACTAGACAGGTGTTAGAGGTCTTACGTGAGAACAAATTGTTTGTAAAGAAGGAGAAGTGCATATTTGGTGCCCAAGAGGTGGCCTTTTTGGGGTATATTCTTACTCCTTGCGCTTTCAAGATGGACCCAACTAAGGTGCAAGCTATTCTGGATTGGGTGCGACCGTCTTCTCTGAAGGCGCTCCAACGTTTCCTAGGCTTCGCTAATTTCTACCGAAAATTTATAAAAAAATTTTCGGTAGTAGTTAAACCTATCACGGATCTAACTCGTAAAGGAGCTGATCTGGTGAATTGGTCCCCGGCTGCCATAAAGGCTTTTGAAGATCTTAAGATTTGTTTTACGAATGCTCCCATACTGATTCAGCCTGATCAGAATAAGCCTTTTGTGGTTGAAGTGGATGCATCTGAGGACGGTGTTGGGGCTGTACTATCTCAGGGCTCTTCCACCTTAACCAACCTCAGGCCATGCGCCTTCTTCTCTCTCAAATTTTCTCCGGCTGAGAGAAATTATGATATAGGCAATAGGGAACTGTTGGCCATTAAGTGGGCATTCGACGAATGGCGGCATTTTTTGGAGGGGGCATTGCATCGTATCATGGTCCTCACGGACCATAAGAATCTTATGTTCCTTGAATCTGCCAAGAGGTTAAATCCCATACAGGCAAGGTGGGCTTTGTTTTTTACCCGTTTTGATTTCTGTGTTACCTTTAGGCCCGGAAGCAAGAATGTTAAGGCTGACGCCTTGTCACGGAGCTTTCAGGCATGTCAACCTCCTGAGGCCCCCCCTGAGCCTATTTTGCCAGCCGACATCTTCGTAGCTGCCACCTCACCTGTCTTAACCGAGGAAATCTTGGCCGGACAACATCTTGCTCCCACTGATACCCCCTTTGATAAATTGTTTGTGCCTGCACCATTGCGTTTGCGACTTCTGGGTGAGTGTCATGATTCTGTTTTGTGTGGACATCCTGGGGTCAATGCCACCAAGGATTTGATTTGCAGGAATTTTTGGTGGCCTTCGATTTCCAGAGATGTTCAGGCTTTTGTGTCCGCATGTAACATTTGTGCCCGGTCAAAAACTCCCAAGACACGGCCTATGGGCGAGTTACATCCATTGCCCATACCTGGTAGACCATGGTCCCACCTGTCCATGGACTTTATCACCGATCTGCCATGCTCTGAGGGTAAGACCGTGATCTTGGTTGTGGTGGATAGATTTAGCAAGATGTGTCATCTTATTCCTTTAAACAAATTACCATCGGCAAAGGTTCTGGCTTCTGTGTTTATTGATCACATCATCAAACTTCATGGAGCCCCTGAAAATATCGTGTCAGACAGGGGTGTACAGTTTGTGTCCAGGTTTTGGAAGGCCTTCTGTCAAAAAATAGGTATTTCTCTGTCCTTCTCATCGGCCTTCCATCCAATGGTCAGACCGAGCGTACCAATCAATCCGTTGAACAGTTTCTTAGGTGCTATGTTTCTGACAACCAACATCAGTGGTCCAGGTTTTTATCTCTGGCTGAGTTTGCCTTGAATAATCGCGTTAATTCTTCCTCTGGGATGTCGCCGTTCTTTTGCAACATGGGTTTCCATCCTCGTTTTGGTTCTTTTTCGTCATCCAATTCTGTGGTCCCAGAGGTCAATAGTGTCTCCCAGGAACTGTGCACAGTTTGGGCACAGGTTCAGTCGAACCTGGAAAGAGCCCAACTT
>ONZH01006818.1:0-73155 GCA_900303285.1 Rhinella marina | reverse complement strand
TTTATGCTGGTACCAGAAGAGCCTGCGGATATAGACCGTAACGTGAACACCCCCTAAAGGCTCCTTTCACACCAGCAGGATGAATTTCTGGCAGACTGTAACGGCAGAGAAGAGCCAAACAGAATTCTCCGGATCCAGCACTGCCCTATACAAACCGGATAAATACAATGGGGTCCGGCAGAGATTTGGACGCATTCTGGAAAAAATGTTGAGAATTGACCCGGACACAAACTGCTGCATGCTGGATGGGGGGTCGGATATAGTGTGAAAGTAACCATAGAGAGAAAGAGAGAGAGAGGTATTATAGATAGATAGATAGATTAGATAGATATGAGATAGATACAGTAGATACTAGGTGTAGATAGATAGATAAAAAGATAGATAGTTCTAGACAGATAGATAGATGAGATGGATATATAGATAATAGATACAGTAGATACTGTAGTTAGATATAGATAGATAGATAGATAGAGTAGATACTGTAGATGATAGATAGATAGAGATAAATAGATGGATATAGATGGATAGATAGACTGTAGATAGATAGATAGATAGATAGATAGAGATAGATGAGAGATGGAGATAGATAGACAGAGAGATAGAATAATGGAGAACGAGGCAGCATCGGATGTGGTGATAGTGGACCTTTATTCCAGACAACGAACGTTTTGGCCGACTCAATGTGGCCTTTCTCAAGCATTGCTGAGAAAGGCCACATTGAGTCGCCAAAACTTGCGTTGTCTGGAATAAAGGTCCACTATTTTCACCACATCTGAGTGCTGCCTCGTTCTCCATTATTCTATGCATCAGGCTTAATATCCTTAGCCGTGAGGGATTGCACCACCATCTCCATTCAAGACTTGTGCTGCTGCTCTTTTGTCGTTTATAGACAGAGAGATAGATATGAGATGGATAGATAGATGGATAGATAGATACTGTAGATAGATATAGATAGATAGATAGATAGATAGATAGATAGATAGATAGATAGATATGAGATGGATAGATAGATGGATAGATAGATACGTAGATAGAGATAGATAGATAGATAGATAGATAGATAGATAGATAGATAGATGATAGATAGATATGAGATGGATAGATAGATAGATAGATATTAGATAAATAGATGACACTGTTAGAAATCTGCCTTTGTTCACACTCGTATTGCACCCGCTATAGAGAATAGCACACGTGTGCGGCATTAGCGGCTGTTGTATGCAGTGTGGTAATAGAAGCCGAATATAACGTGTAAGAATCATCTTTTCTTCAAGTGTGAAATCTACAACTAATGTGACAGATGATGAGAGGCGCAGTAGATGAATTGTCCTCCGCGGCCGCGGCAGCTCGATGAATGGACCGAGAAATTCATATTTGTTAGGAAGAAATAGAGAAATGAAACCTTCACGAGATACAGAATAATAGTCTGAGATCTGCAAGACAAAGGTACTAACGCTCCATCAGCGCCTCACACATGAGATCCGGCAGATCTGGACCGCAGCGTGTGAGCTACACGTGTGCGGAAGAACCCGCTCCTCAGAACCAGCGACACTGACAAATACTGCATCATTTTATAGAGGAGGAAACAGAAAAAAATAAATTCATAAAATCTGAGCTAAATAAAAAAATATTTTTTTTTTTTTTAAAGCATCACCTGCTCGTTTCCAGCAGCACAGTCATGGTGTGAACCTGAATTGTGGGTGCCTGATATTAGGGAAACAATACTGCTATATGATAACACAGGTGACAGTATTATAGTAGTTATATTCTTGTATATAGGAGTAGTATTATAGTAGTTATATTCTTGTACAAAGGAGCAGTATTATAGTAGTTATATTCTTGTACATAGAGCAGATTAAGTAGTTATATTCTTGTATCATAGGAGCAGTATTATAGTAGTTATATTCTTGTACATAGGAGCAGTATTAAGTTATTGTCCTAGGAGCAGTTTAGTTATATTCTTGTACATAGGAGCAGTATTATAGTAGTTATATTCTTGTACATAGGAGCAGTATTATAGTAGTTATATTCTTGTACATAGGAGCAGTATTATAGTAGTTATATTCTTGTACATAGGAGCAGTATTATAGTAGTTATATTTTTGTACATAGGAGGCAGTATTATAGTAGTTATATTCTTGTACATAGGAGCAGTATTATAGTAGTTATATTCTTGTACATAGGAGGCAGTATTATAGTAGTTATATTCTTGTACATAGGAGCAGTATTATAGTAGTTATATTTTGTACATAGGAGGCAGTATTATAGTAGTTATATTCTTGTACATAGGAGCAGTATTATAGTAGTTATATTCTTGTACCTAGAGCAGTATTATAGTAGTTATATTCTTGTACATAGGAGCAGTATTATAGTAGTTATATTCTTGTACATAGGAGGCAGTGTTATAGTAGTTATATTCTGTATATAGGAGGCAGTATTATAGTAGTTATATTCTTGTACATAGGAGCAGTATTATAGTAGTTATATTCTTGTACATAGGAGCAGTATTATAGTAGTTATATTCTTGTACATAGGAGCAGTATTATAGTAGTTATATTCTTGTACATAGGAGGCAGTATTATAGTAGTTATATTCTTGTACATAGGAGCAGTATTATAGTAGTTATATTCTTGTACATAGGAGGCAGTATTATAGTAGTTATATTCTTGTACATAGGAGCAGTATTATAGTAGTTATATTCTTGTACATAGGAGGCAGTATTATAGTAGTTATATTCTTGTACATAGGAGCAGTATTATAGTAGTTATATTCTTGTACATAGGAGCAGTATTATAGTAGTTATATTCTTGTACATAGGAGCAGTATTATATAGTAGTTATATTCTTGTACATAGGAGCAGTATTATAGTAGTTATATTCTTGTACATAGGAGCAGTATTATAGTAGTTATATTCTTGTACATAGGAGCAGTATTATAGTAGTTATATTTCTTGTACATAGGAGCAGTATTATAGTAGTTATATTCTTGTACATAGGAGCATAGTATTATAGTAGTTATATTAGGAGCAGTATTATAGTAGTATTCTTGTACATAGGAGCAGTATTATAGTAGTTATATTCTTGTACATAGGAGCAGTATATTATAGTAGTAGTTATATTCTTGTACATAGGAGGCAGTATTATAGTAGTTATATTCTTGTACATAGGAGCAGTATTATAGTAGTTATATTCTTGTACATAGGAGCAGTATTATAGTAGTTAGTTATATTCTTGTACATAGGAGGCAGTATTATAGTAGTTATATTCTTGTACATAGGAGCAGTATTATAGTAGTTATATTCTTGTACATAGGAGCAGTATTATAGTAGTTATATTCTTGTACATAGGAGCAGTATTATAGTAGTTATATTCTTGTACATAGGAGCAGTATTATAGTAGTTATATTCTTGTACATAGGAGCAGTATTATAACTAGTTATATCTTGTACATAGGAGCAGTATTATAGTAGTATATTCTTGTACATAGGAGCAGCTGTTATGAGTAGTTATATTTCTTGACATAGGAGCAGTATTTATAGTAGTTATATTCGTACATTAGGAGGCAGATTCTAGTAGTTATATTCTTGTACATAGAGCATATATATTAGTTATATTCTTGTACATAGGAGGAAGTTTCTAGTAGTTATATCTTGTACATAGGAGCATATTATAGTAGTTATATCTGTGTACATAGGAGGGCAGTATTATAGTAGTTAATTCTTGTACATAGGAGAATATATAATATATTTGAAAATAGAGAGGAGAATTACGGTGTAATTAGATGTTTTTTTTCTCAAAACTGTTTTATTCACTGACTTCTCTTATAATCTCCAACTAAGTGATTTGCTTACAGGGGCAAAGGTGAATTTATGATTACTGAACCTCTCATGTTTGTAGTTGTGATTATCATTAAGTATTGTATAATGTAATCACTGGACATATAAGTGATACATAGTTAGGTGTTTTGGATTACATCATCATTCTTTATCCTTTTTAGATGTCATTTAATGTTATGAAAATACAGAAATACTTTGAAGCCTTTATTCGATCTGCACATCTAACCCCCCACCCCTCCCCCGACTGTATGCATAGAGGTTATATAGCAGATCATGTTAATTTTTCTATTTCTTACAGCTTCCATCAGTACATTTTGCAGGCTGCTGGTAATGATTTGGCCATTAGCCAGCGAGTTGATTGATTGGAGTTATGATTCTGATAAACAATATACTACTGGACGTGTTACAGTAATGTTGCTATAAGCCAGGCTTGCTAGGGCATACCTGAGGGTAAAAATCATGCAATAACATAAGACATTGAGTATGCAGGAAAATGGTAGTTATCCTTTATGTCAGCACTCACGGTAAAGCTGATAAACTGTGTCATGCTGGACCAATCCCATCACTGTCCCGTTCTCCCCCAAGCTTGAACAAGCATTACGTTGCACTTCTGGCTGGGCCTATTTTTTGCAACCTGCTGGTCTCCTGGATGTTGTTCTGACCCTCAGTGTCCGATGTGTTCTTCAGCTGCGTCTCTTCTCTGGGTCCCGTGAATCTGTCCCTAGGGCACGTGCATTCTCCCTAGCCCACTAAAGGGCCAGCGCATGACCCCCCCAGTTTACTGCCTTCACCCTTTGCTGCCTGACGTCAGACTAGTTTTACGGATTTACACTAACTGCTCTGACCTTGGCCTGTTCCCTAATTATATTGCCTGATCCATAGACTTCGTACTGGTGTCTCTGACCCCTGTGAGTCTGCTGCCAGTCAGATCAGCAGTATTCCTAGAGGTAGCAGCCGGGTTGCTTCACTGCAGCGAAGTCTACATTCCTGTATAGGGCTTAAAGGATGAACACCAGGGGACTTCCAAGATATTGTCCTCAGGTCTAATCCAAAGTCAAACTGGTTGTTTGGCACAATGGTACCACACCCACTACCCATTACCATGCTTAGTCTAGGGTTTGGTGAGGTGGAGCATGACACATTTCAATCCATCTGTCATGCTCCTTATCTCCTCAGGCTCTGTAGAAGGCGTTATACAATGTATCAGGTTTAATTCTCAAGGGGTAGATTTTGATTGGACGACCAAGCAGTGCCTGAAAGCAGCCATATTGTTTTCCATGCTATGGGGTCCCTATCATCTATGTTCTTCTTTAAGCCATTATTGCATAATCTGTACTTGCGGCCCGATCTATTATGTGCCATTTTTATTACAGGTTCCTTCTTATGTGGTCCTCAGGCATCCAGGCCATGTCCATGGAGCCAAGTCCTTGGTATGGCTCAGCAGATGGATGGTCTTTGTAGACCATTCCAGCACTAGGATCTTCCCATCAGCCAAGGATGAGTCTTTCTTCCAGTTGTCCCTGGACAGGGCAGGAGGTAAACCATAAAGTTGACATCTAGAGGTTCCTCAAGGAAGGTGGCCCAATTCAATTGACTCAATCGTTGTCTGTAAAAGTTTCACAGTTTGGTCAATCTTATGGTTATGGTCATAAAAACTACCATAAAAAATACCGTAACAAAGACGAATGATTCTTGTGCTTCCTGGAGGCTGGGCCCTTCTTTTTGAATGTCACATGTGAAGTGTCCTCTGTAATCTCGACCACCACGTCTTGGAAGGTGACCTAGAAGAAGGAGCCTCAACGCAAGCCATTTGGAGATGATTCTAATTTCCACTCTAATGATCAGCTTGCACGGATACATCTAGTTTTTTTTTCCATTCCTCCACTAAGTGCCATCATTTCTTGGCTCAGCGGCTTCCCGGACATCGAACTAATGGACAAGACACTAATGACTGTAAGCGTCAACAGAATCAAGCAGATGAGTAGTGAGTGTGACACCGAGTGGCGGCATTGTCTTCAGGAACGCATTGTGGTTCAGTCAATCACTGAACGCTACAAGTGTAGGGGGGGGGTAGATATTTCACTGGAACCTATTGGATAAATCACGTCTTAAATATGACAAGAGGGGAATCGAACCGCCGACACTAGATATTTTTAAACGCGTTGTTGCATAATGGAGCGCCATCCGAGCGCCGTCAATCCATTTGTCAAACCAACCGGAAACAAAAAGTCATCATGATAATGGAGGTGGAAAGCGGCGAGATCAAGGATGGGCAACCGCTAATGTCGCTACATGGTGCATCCGTCCATCGCCTTCTGCTGACTGGTATTACAGACACTGAAGGGCAGCAATTAAACGGATTTACCCCTCAAACGGAGTCGCCCTACTCAGCCGCCTTTACAGCTCATGTCACCCAACTTTCCTAGCGTCCTAAATGGCAAGTCTGATTTCCCACCACCATATGACAGCATTATGTACCAGATGGGCAGGTTTCCGGGGCATGTGAACGAGATGCTGGGTGCCAGGGGGGGAGCAAGGTGAATCTGTGACCTTAAAGGGGTTGTCCATTTAGGGCAGGGATGCTCAACCTGCGGCCCTCCAGCTGTTGGAAAACTACAACTCCCACCATGACCTTCTGTAGGCAGTCTGGGCATGCTGAGAGTTGTAATTTTGCAACAGCTGGAGGGCCGCAGGTTGGGCATCGCTGATTTAGGGCAACTCAACTGCTAACACCACTGGGAACCACTCGCTTCTCCTGCGGCAGCCACTGCAGGAAGAATGCGGTATTACGTGGCGCCTCATTTAACTAGTACACCGCCATGCTGAGCCTTTCCACAGGGAGAACTAATAGAGGAGGGTCCCACGCAGAGAAGCCTCCCCTCAACCACATCCATATAGCTACATATGGACAAGGACAACCCCTTTAAATAGGATCCGATATTAATATTTTTGAAAGGAATTATGAAAATTGTGTGAAAATTATCAAAATGACAAACGTGGCATTGCTTGCATTTACATAAAAAATTGTGCACATCTTATTAGAAAAATAATAATTTTTCCTAGTCTCCCATGTGGCACCCTATCTGCGATGGACCTATAGCACTGTTCATCCTGAGCTTCCTGGTTCATAAAACAAATGATAGAGCTGCAGTGAAGACTGACACACATGCAGGGCAATGGGATTGCAAGGCAGGAATGCATATTTAGATAACTTCAAAGTCTATGGAAAGATGGGTGACAACCTCTCATGGAGCCATAGCTAGTCACCAAGCTCTCGATTGAAATGGAGGATTAGAATATTAACAGATCAGGGGGCTGATATTTTTATGTAATTTTTTTTTTTTTTTTCATTTTAGGGAGAAATTTTGTATAAAGAAAAGAGTATTTCTGCAGAAAAACACATAAAGATGTCAAAACAGAAGGTGGAAGCTGGTGCTTTATGGCGGCTGCCAGGGACTGGCTGGACGGCGGGGAGAGTAAACCTTCCCATGAAAGCTCCATTACAGTGTCAGCGGTTGTATATAGATGTGTATATATATAGCGTGTGGGGAGCCCTATA
The DNA here is from genome assembly GCA_900303285.1 of Rhinella marina. Taxonomy (NCBI): domain Eukaryota; kingdom Metazoa; phylum Chordata; class Amphibia; order Anura; family Bufonidae; genus Rhinella; species Rhinella marina. The sequence continues at coordinate 65,763 of ONZH01006818.1, read as the reverse complement.
AATTTCAAGGAGCCCAAACTCCACAGCGGAAGTGCCGTCCCGTCCTCCGTCACCAAATAATGTAACTTCTGAAATGGAAAATGTCGCGGGGTCAGGAATTAATGTAAGAGAAGTAAAAATACAGGAATTTGGCACAGGTCTTTTTTTTTTTTTTTAGTTGCACGTTTTCTGCTTCCATTATGTGCGCTGATCCCCAAAGGTCGCCCTGAATATGTCATTGTCATAAAAGACGTGTGCAATTTAAAAAAAAAAAATAGATTGGATAAAATGTATCAAAAGAGTTAAAAAAAATCTACGACTGCTGTGACCTCGCCTACTGTCTTGTGAGCGGTACCAAATTTATTATGTTCCGGGCGACGCTTTGATACATTTGAGTCCATTTGCGCCAAGTTACGTGTAGTAGAGCGCTGTTCTTTCCACTCTAAGGCCGCATAGCATGCAGCGTTGTTCTGACACGCCGATCCTTGCGGTGCCCACGCTACGATATCCAATGGGATGGGAAGATTTTACTAAGCGTACAGCAGGGGACTGGGGGGATCAGAGTATGGCACGGAATCAGGGGAGGCTAAACAGGGGGTATCTCGCATGCAGCGGAGCTGAGTATGGGCTCATGCACGCGGCCGTTGGTCGGCCGTTCCGTGCTTCGAGGACCGCAATTTGCGGTCCCCAATGCACAGGCGACATCCGTGTGGATCCTGCAGACAGATACAGGCCCATTCAACTTTAATCAGTCCGTGACCCATCCACACAGCAAAAAAAAAAAAAATAGAACATGTTCCACACTGACCTTCCGGATTGCAGACCCATTCAGGTGAATGGGTCCGCATACGTGATGCGGGGTGCACATGGCCGTTGCCCGCATATTGCAGGTGGTGTGCATGAGCCCTATGTCAGAGTATGCAAAAACACCAATCAGATGCAGCAGTGCTGAGACTGAAACTTGAAAAAAATACTAATAAAAAAAGGAAAAAAATAAGAAAAATTAAAGAAAAAAAGAAAAAAAAGAAAGATGCAGCAGTGCTGAGACTGAAAGACAAAACATAATAATAATAATAATAATAATAATAATAACAATAATAATAAATAAATAATTAAAAAAAATAAATAAATAAAAAAGGGGAAAAAAGAAAGATGCAACAGTGCTGAGACTAAAGGATAAAACATAATAATAATAATTAATAAATAAATAAATAAAAAAGGGTAAAAAGAAAGATGCAACAGTGCTGAGACTAAAAGATAAAACATAATAATAATAATAATAATAATAAATAAATAAATAAAAAGGTAAAAAAAGAAAGATGCAACAGTGCTAAGACTGAAAGATAGAATAATAATAATAATAATTAATAATAAATCATTAAAAAAGAAAAATAAAAAAGGGTAAAAAGAAAGATGCAACAGTGCTGAGACTGAAAGAGAAAACATAATAATAATAATAATAATAATAATAATAAAAATAAATAAAATAAAAGGTAAAAAAGGAAGATGCAAGCTAAGACTGAAATATAAAATAATAATAATAATAAATCATTAAAAAAAAGAAATAAATAAAATAGGGGAAAAAAGAAAGCTGCAACAGTGCTGAGACTGAAAGAGAAACAATAATAATAATAATAATAATAAATAAAAAGGTAAAAAAAGAAAGATGCAACAGTGCTAAGACTGAAAGATAAAACGATAATAATAATGATAATAATAATAATAATAATAATAATAATAAATCATTAAAAAAAGAAATAAATAAAAAAGGGGAAAAAAGAAAGATGCAGCAGTGCTGAGACTGAAAGAGAAAACATAATAATAATAATAATAATAATAATTAAAAAAGAGTGAAAAAAGAAAGATGTGCAACAGTGCTGAGACTGAAAGATAAAACATAATAATAATAATAATAATAATAATGAAAAAAAGAAAATATAAATAAAAAGGGGGAAAAAAGAAAGATGCAGCAATGCAGAGATTGAAAGACAACAAAAAAATAAGAAAAAAAAGAAAAAAAAAGAAAGATGAAGCAGTGCCAGTTTGGTCAAATACAGCAGGGAGTTTAGTTGGCGATTGCTTATTTAGCGACAGTACAGCTGAGTTTGTCAGGTGCAGTATGGCAGGAATCTGCTACATAGATGAAGCAGAGGTAAGTGTGTCAGGGACAGCAGAGCCAAGGTCAATAACCAGTGAGGCCTCACAGATTGGTGTCGGCATCTCCCAAGAAAGAGCATCTAACATTCACTAAGGAGGTTTGTTTCACACTACAAGATTTGCCTCTAAGCAACTAAGGCAGCCGGCTGATGGATGGCGCCACCGAATCTTCATTCACGTTACATTCACCTCCTGAGGCTCTATCGGTATAAGTGTCAGTCTCCACTGCAGTTCTGGAATTTTATTCATGAACCAGGGCCCTCAGGGTGAATCTATTTCCCAATTTCTCCCAAATCCATTTTGTTTTTCCGATACGCTGCCCCTCATTTCTTGCTGGGAAGCTTTTCCGGTTTCTGGAACAATATTGCGGGTTATATTTAGATGGAATGTGACCTCCTAACACGATCTAAGAGGAGAAGCGTAACCCAGCGTCTAATAATAGGGCTCTGTGTACATTTCCAGAATTAGGAAGCCATTTGGCTGCTGTTAAAAAGGAATTTTTTTGAGGAGAAAGGGCTGTAATTAGCAGTGTCAGGGGATGCTGGGAGTTGTTGTTGGAGCCCATCGGTTTATAGCGCATTTACAGTTCTCTGTACTATTACATATCTCTATTGTTATTTTATATTGTATCATTTATGCTTTCTGTCTGACTGCTCCATGCACTGGTTTAGGGGACGTGGGATATCATGTGGACGTTTTTCCTAAGAATGCGTTCAGGGTTTTTAAAACGGATACACTGTCAGTTTTTCATGGCCATGCAATGTGAGCACTATTTATCTGGGCACTGTATGCAGTAATTCAGTGTAGTAGGGCACTCAGCATGCAATGTGAGTAGGGTTGAGCGAACCCGAACCGCAAAGTTCAGGTTCGTACCGAACTTTGCGAGTTCGGGGACCCAAACCTTTTCACAAACGTTCGGGTTCGAGTTCGGTGTTCGGGTAATTTTATTATTTTCCGTTATAACATGGTTATAACGGAAAATAATAGCATTCTTAAGGCAGAATGCCTTCTAGGGGTTAAAAATAATAAAAAAAGTCACCTTGTCCACTTGATCGCGGAGCCGATGTCTTCCTTCTTCTTCTTTCAGGACCTGCAAAAGGACCTGCGGTGACGTCATCGCAGGTCCTTTTGCAGGTCCTGAAAGACGAAGAAGAAGGAAGACATCGGCTGCGCGATCAAGTGAACAAGGTGAGTTTTTTTTATTTTTTTAACCCCTAGAAGGCCATTTTATTTAGCATTCTGCCTTAAGAATGCTATTATTTTCCATTATAATCATGTTATAATGGAAAATAATAAAGGGAAGTTCGGGTCCCCATTGATTTGAATGGGGTCCGGGATTCGGGATGAAGTTCAGGTCAAGTTTGGGTCCCGAACCCGAACTTTGACCCGAAGTTCGGCCGAACCCGGGGAACCAGAACTTCCTTGGGTTCGCTCATCCCGAAATGTGAGCACTATTTATCTGAGCACTGACCAGGGCTATTTATCTGGGCACTGTATGCAGTAATTAAGTGCAGTATGGCAATGGGCGTGTTTCCTAAGGGTACGTTCAGGGCACTAAAAACTGATACACTGTCAGTTTTTCATGGCCATGTAATGTGAGCACTATTTATTTGGGCACTGTATGCAGTAATTCAGCATATTTTAGTACTCAGCATGCACTGTGAGCACTATTTATTTGGGCAGTGTATGCAGCAATTGAACACAGTTTGGCACTCAGCATGGAATATCAGCACTATTCATCTGGTCACTGGATGCAGCAACTGAGCACAGTTTGGCACTCAGCATGGAATATCAGTGCTGTTTATCTGGGCAATGTATGCAGTAATTGAGTGCAGTATGGCACTCAGAATGCAATGTGAGCACTACTTATCTGGCAGTGTATGCAGTATTTAGCATAGTTTGGCACTCAGCATGCAGTGTGAGCACTATTTATCTGGGCACTGACCAGCACTATTTATCTGGGCACTGTACAACACTATTTATCTGGGCAATGTACAGTACTATTTATCTGGGCACTGACCAGCACTATTTATCTGGGCACTGTATGCAGTAATTGAGTGCAGTATGGCACTCAGAATGCAATGTGAACACTATTTATCTGGGCAGTGTATGCAGTAATTTAGCACAGTTTGGCATTCAACATGTAATGTCAGCACTATTTATCTGGGCAATGTACAGCACTATTTTTCTGGGCAATGTACAGTACTATTTATCTGGGCACTGACCAGCACTATTTATCTGGGCACTGTATTGCTATGTCAGTATACAGCTGGGCAGAAGACTGATAACCTGCACGTGGCTGACTCTCTCAGAAACTCAGATACATGTAGTGTGATTTTCAATACCTGAGATTTCTATCATTTTTCGGATCATTCGGGGAAGGGGCTGATTGTTGCTTGTGCTGGTAAGAGGGGCGACGTGTGAGACATCGCTGTCAGATCTGATTGCAGCTATTATATGGCGGCACCAAGTACCTCGGTGTGAGAACATTTTCTGTAAACAGATCCTTCAGTATTCATCCAAACGCTCTTTGCAACTGAGACGCGTGAAATAAGACTTATAATTGCACGACTTAATTCCCGGGTATGAATAGAGAGTAATTTCCATCAAGATGAGGGATGAGCAAATCTCACACGTATCATAGAGAGCGGTGCAAGGGAGTGACAGGTAAAACACTGTCATCAGGACAGGAGACATTCAGGAAGTCTATCTGCCATGTGCTGGATTAGCAGGAAATAAACTTGATGCCAGAAAATAAAACTACATTACAATTACAAAGCAACGTTGTAATCTATAGTCTGTCGTCTCTCTATGGACTGTCCAGGTAAATGCAATGTCTTGTTCACTGTTATCAGCCATTTCAGACTAAAAAGAGTCATCAGAGAGTTACATCCTGTTATACTCCAGAGCTAAACCCAGAGGTACTATCAGACGAGTTACATCCTGTATTATACTCCAGAGCTGCACTCACTATTCTGCTGGTGCAGTCACTGTGTACATACATTACTTATCCTGTACTGATCCTGAGTTATATCCTGTATTATACTCCAGAGCTGCACTCACTATTCTGCTGGTGGCAGTCACTGTGTACATACATTACTTATCCTGTACTGATCCTGAGTTACATCCTGTATTATACTCCAGAGCTGCACTCACTATTCTGCTGGTGCAGTCACTGTGTAACATACATTACTTATCCTGTACTGATCTGAGTTACATCCTGTATTATACTCCAGAGCTGCACTCACTATTCTGCTGGTGCAGTAACTGTGTACATACATTACCTTATCCTGTACTGATCCTGAGTTACATCCTGTATTATACTCCAGAGCTGCACTCACTATTCTGCTGGTGCAAGTCACTGTGTACATACATTACTTATCCTGCACTGATCCTGAGTTACATCCTGTATTATACTCCAGAGCTGCACTCACTATTCTGCTGGTGCAGTCACTTGTGTACATACATTACTTATCCTGTACTGATCCTGAGTTATATCCTGTATTATACACCAGAGCTGCACTCACTATTCTGCTGGTGCAGTCACTGTGTACATACATTACTTATCCTGCACTGATCCTGAGTTACATCCTGTATTATACTCCAGAGCTGCACTCACTATTCTGCTGGTGAAGTCACTGTGTACATACATTACTTATCCTGTACTGATCCTGAGTTACATCCTGTATTATACTCCAGAGCTGCACTCACTATTCTGCTGGTGCAGTCACTGGTGTACATACATTACTTATCCTGTACTGATCCTGAGTTACATCCTGTATTATACTCCAGAGCTGCACTCACTATTCTGCTGGTGCAGTCACTGTGTACATACGTTACTTATCCTGTACTGATCCTGAGTTACTTCCGGTATTATACTCCAGAGCTGTACTCACTATTCTGCTGGTGCAGTCACTGTGTACATACATTACTTATCCTCTACTGACCCTGAGTTACACCCTGTATTATATTCCAGAGCTGCACTCACTATTCTGCTGGTGCAGTCACTGTGTACATACATTACTTATCCTGTACTGATCCTGAGTTACATCCTGTATTATACACCAGAGCTGCACTCACTATCCTGCTGGTGCAGTCACTGTGTACATACATTACTTATCCTGTACTGATCCTGAGTTACATCCTGTATTATACTCCAGAGCTGCACTCACTATTCTGCTGGTGCAGTCACTGTGTACATACATTACATTACTTATCCTGTACTGATCCTGAGTTACATCCTGTATTATACTCCAGAGCTGCACTCACTATTCTGCTGGTGCAGTCACTGTGTACATACATTACTTATCCTGTACTGATCCTGAGTTACATCCTGTATTATACTCCAGAGCTGCACTCACTATTCTGCTGGTGCAGTCACTGTGTACATACATTACTTATCCTGTACTGATCCTGAGTTACTTCCGGTATTATACTCCAGAGCTGTACTCACTATTCTGCTAGTGCCGTCACTGTGTACATACATTACTTATCCTCTACTGACCCTGAGTTACACCCTGTATTATATTCCAGAGCTGCACTCACTATCCTGCTGGTGCAGTCACTGTGTACATACATTACTTATCCTGTACTCATCCTGAGTTACTTCCGGTATTATACTCCAGAGCTGCACTCACTATCATGCTGGTGCAGTCACTGTGTACATACATTACTTATCCTGTACTGATCCTGAGTTACATCCTGTATTATACTCCAGAGCTGCACTCACTATTCTGCTGGTGCAGTCACTGTGTACATACATTACATTACTTATCCTGTACTGATCCTGAGTTACATCCTGTATTATACTCCAGAGCTGCACTCACTATTCTGCTGGCGGAGTAACTGTGTACATACATTACTTATCCTGTACTGATCCTGAGTTACATCCTGTATTATACTCCAGAGCTGCACTCACTATTCTGCTGGTGCAGTCACTGTGTACATACATTACATTACTTATCCTGTACTGATCCTGTAGTTTCCTTGACAGAGTCCTGATCTCCCACATCCCCAGACCTAACCGGCGAATCACCTTTAGAACTGGGGTAACATGAGCTGGAAGATGCCCATGTGGTGTACGAAGATCCTTCACTTGCCCTTCTGTCTCCCATTCCTGGAAGAAAGGCCGAAACCATCCCTGACAGGAGAATACCCACGCAGGAGCCCTCTCTTTCCAGAGTTCAGCAATGTTACCCTTAATGAGGGTGTTCACAAGGAACACCACGGGATTGACCATACACAACCCCCCCATCCTCCTTTTAACCTCCCTCCTAACTAGGTTCAGTCTATGCCCCCATAACAGTTGGAAGTACAGACTGTAGACCCGAGTCCAGAGAAGCTCCAGCAAGATGCCGAGATATATCAGCAAAGGGAGCAGAGCAGATATGTTTAAATTAAGTTAACCCTTTCCCTGAGTGCCAAAGACCAACCCTTTCACTGGACCACCTTCTCAGCGGGGATCTTTAGCCTGCTGTCCCAATTTTGTTTGGAGTAATCCCCTTGGCCGAATTCAATGCCGAGGACTTTTGCGGACTCTTGGGGTTCTGGGAGGGTGTCCGGGAGATCAAAACCAGGATCAACCTCTCCCAGCCAGAGACTCTCACACTTACACTTGATCTTGGACCCGGAGGCCTCCGAGTAGCGGTCCACCTCAGACATCACCCACTCTGCCTCCCCTCTCATGGCCACAAAATGGTGACATCATCGGCATACGCTACCACTCTCCGAGTATAGTCTGGCTCCGCCTGGTCCATCCTGGTCCACACCGACGGCCCACGATCTACTTTTCTAAAGAAGGGGTCAATCGCGAACACATATAGCAGTGGGCTCAACGGACAACCCTGGTGAACACAAGACTCCACCTCAAAAGGGTGGTCAATCCAACCGTTCACAAGCCGGAAACTCCCTGCCCCTGCGTACAAAGTCTTAAGCCCCGGCAGGCCATACCTCAGAAGGACAGACCAGAGATTCTCGTGGCTAACCCAATCAAACGCTTTTACCTAATCTAAGGGCAGCAAGTTCCCCTTCCAGTGACCATCCCTACAATGCTCCACCGCCTTAAAGGTCTTATACAGGGGCAGATTGGCCATAGACCTTACAGGGAAATTTACCGGTAGGTCGATGCCCAGGAACCCGCCTAGGCCCTCCTCACGGGCGGCCAGTGGAAGTTTTTGGGGATGTATTTAGTGCTGCTGGCGGTATTCTGTGATGGACTGTGGTATTTGGCTCTGTTGGGGCGGTATAATGTGCCACAATATGGTTTTGCTGGTCCTGCCTTCCATCATTTAGAACCCGACTACAAAACGGGGCCACTTTTTGTATTTTTTCCAGGGCCACTTTAAGTTCCCAGTCTGCCTCTGGTCTTATAGAACTCAGATGTTAAGCCACCCGGACCTGGCGACTTAGCAGATCATATAATAATACACTTCTTGGAAGTAGTCCCCCTCTACCCCCCCCTCATGTCATGGTTTCGGTCATTACTCTTTAGGTTGTAGACCGCGCTGATCTATAGGACGCATGGACTGAACTTCAATGTAAACAGAATTCAACAGAAACCTAATAAACTCTGGGAACTGTAGAATGTATATGACTTAGCGCCGGGCTGAGTCTCTCACGTCTTCTCCTCGTTACGTTCCCAGGCAATTATTTATAACTTATAAAAGTAGACGTAAAATATTCCTAAAAACATCCAAAGAGAAGAAATCTGACATATGTAACCTAAAGACACCCAATAACCTATGTGATGCACAAGCCACAATACCATGGATATGTTTCTCACCTCCCTGCCCTGATATCCAGGGACATAGCTAAAGTCTCAGGGGCCCTGGTGCAAGAGTTCAGCTTGGGCCCCCCTTCCCTCAGTGCTTTGTGGCCAGGGGCAGGGAAGCACATAGCCTTCATGCTGCCTGAGGCAACAATTGAAACGGCACCCCCCCAATGCCAAATTCTTGACCTAACCCCTTCCCTCCAGTCAGAGGAGTAACTTGACCAGCATGCACTTTCTATAATACCAGTGTCTTCTTATGCGACACAAGGGTCTTTGGGCCCCCTCAGGCTCCTGGGCCCAGTAGCGACTGCTACCTGTGCACCCCCTATAGCTACGCCCCTCACCATCTAGCCTCCTCAGAACCTCAGGTTAGGGGATCTATCTGTGTGTAGTGTTTTTGTACATTTTTGTTCCTGACTTCCCTCCTGCCAAGCTCTGCCACCTTGGCTATTGACCCTCTGTTACTGACCTTGGCCCCCAAGCCCTTACCCAATGTTCTGGATCATCCCAGGTATATCTGTGCACCTCTAAGTGGTTTGGTACCTTGGCGTTCCTGACTTATAGCTCTACCCTCATCATCACCTCTCTGTTTTTCGACTTTGAGTTATGACCTGGGGATCTGATCTGGAAAGTCTATACCTCCCTGGGGGATGGGAGGGATGTTCTTAAATTCTGCGCCTCAGTTAGTGAGCCCCAAACTGGTTATGGAATTGAGAGTCCCCAGTTTTGGTGAGTTCTGCACCAGAACTGTGTGCAGTATTGTACGTTAGATCGAATTATTATTGCGGTATTATAGTTACCCAAGGGGCACAATAAATAATAGATACCCCGCCCTAATATCCTTTTCATCTGGATGTATGCCATAATATACAACCCCTAAAATTAGGTGTAAATTCTGTATAATGAAAACTCTATTAACCCTATGTGAGGATGTTATAGCCGCCATTGTTGACCTCACCTTTTCTTATAACAGTATATTTAAAGGGTGTCACGAGGGGTGGGGGAGTAGTGAGCCCTGTCTGTAGCCCCACCCGCTGTCCCTGCCTACTTACACGGCCCGTCCTAAACAACGGCGCGTAACTGGTTGACAGGCCCTGACCTACGTAAGTGCAGGGGCGTAAAGGGAAGGGGAAACAAAGGGACAAAATAACTAACACAGACAGAACACACACAAGACAATAGAGAAGGGTCAGCCATGCCAAAGGACCTGGCTGGACGTCAATACCAGGGATTAAACAGAAAGCGAAGTCCAAAGTACAAAAGCCGAAGTCCGATACACGATGAAACAACTACTCACAAAACACGCTAGCACTGCTGGAAAGACCAATAACAGGCAACCTGTGGCCAGCAGGCTGCCTGCTTAAATAGGCCCAGAAGATGGGTCATGTGACTTGGCCAGCGTCACGTGACCCAACTCAGAAACTAAAAACACAAAAGCACTGACTAATGGGCGTCGGCGCTCAGCTCCCCTGCTGCTTGTTGTCCAGGGGATGGAGGAAGCTGGCCCTGCTTGTGAAGCAGGCATCGCTGGTCCTCCAGTACCCTGGTTCTAGGGGAAACGACCTGTTCAGAGCTAGACACAGGAGACCAGCGGCGCAGTAAGGATGAAGCGCGTCGCCGGCTCGCCATGACAAAGGGGTTGTATCATCTCAGACATTGAGGGCATATCATAGGCATATGCCCCCGAAGTGTAAGATGGGGATGCCCCTTTAAAGGGAGTCTGACCACGCTAAATTGCCAACAGCACTAGGTATCTCCTGGGGAGAGCAGGACAAACATACCTTTCATGGAGCCATTATTATCAGGAGTGGTGAAAATATGAACTTTTATTCCACTAGACTCTGCTCCTCAAAGTGCCCAGGAGGTGGAGCTTCACTGTAAGGTTCTTTCTGAATTGAGCTGCTTCACAGCCCTTCCCTCTGCACTGAGTGACAGCTCTAGTGGTCTCCTAGAGCTTTTGTTAAAAAGACGGAGAGGGGCTATGAAGTCACTAATGTGGAGAGCACTTTACAATGAAGCTCCACCTCCTAGGCGCTTACAGGAGCAGAATCTGGCAGAATACAACTTCATATTCACACTACTCCTGTAGTGTGAGAAAATCTCCACATAAAGTATTTTTCACCTGCTCCCCAGCCTCTATCTAGCACTGTCAGCGGTTAAACATGTTCAAAACTGCTTACAGATTCCTTTTGAAGCCATACAATAGAATCCCATCTTTCTGTAAACGAGCACAGGGTGGTAATTGCTGTCATCCATTTTGGAGTTCTGTGATTGAGCTCTTCTGGTCACCTACCTCTACACAGACACGACTGTCTCTCTCCTCCTGACTCTCCACCGTTTTCAGTCTAATATACGGTACATCCATAGAGGCACCTCTGATTTCTGCCCTGACATGGAAGACTATGCGATGATAACAATGGGGTTCTTGTTGTGAGACTTGGTTCTGAAGACTCTTTAATTCTGCATGAAATTTGTTCCTTCAGGTGTCCCTGGTGGTGGAATATAGATATTGTCCCTGGTCGAGTTTAAACCCGGAACCCCATATCCTGAAAGACAACCACTGAGCCACCATATGGCAACTGATATCTGTTCTCATAGAGGTCATACACAATGCAGGTGGAATGAGGCATCTTCCCAATGGAAAATCTTTCTTGGTGGGTTCTACTTTTCTCCACCCATCCCCCATCCCCTTGGATTAGAATGATCCATGTGTAGAAAAATCCCAATTATTCGCATAGGAAGATGACCTTACGACACCTTCCCGACCTTATTATACCGCTGAGACATAATTATAGCAGTGTGAGCTTCCTAAAAATGTCACAGATGATGATGCTTAGGGTGTCATTGGACTTGTCTTTTCAAAAAGGTGACTCAGTCGGTGGAGGGAATTCATTGTAACTTCCCCATTCATCATGTCCACCATCTTATCTCTGCCACAGTTTATCTAGTTGATCCTCCTCCTACAGTTCCTATGTATTAATGGCTATGGACACATTTGCACAGAATATATATATTTTTTTATTATTGTTCATGGAATTTTCTATTTTTCACTGCAGAGTGAGTGTAAGTCCTTCACCTAGCTGGTGCTGGTGCTGCTGCTGATGCTAAATCTGCTATAAATGGGTCAGAGTTCTGCTTCTGTTTCTGGCAGTTCTCTCTGCTCTCCCCCTCCCTTCTCTCAGTGTGAGACAGAAGCGGGGAAGTGCAGGAGGTTGTACATGTCAAGTCATCAGAGTATGAAGAGCATCCAAAGAGCTCAGACAGCTTGTACATGAGTGGCAAAAAATGTAGCATGACCATCCACATTATGTTTAATGGATTAAAATGTTTGGAGGTGTTTTCTGGGGTTTTCGCCCATGTAAGTAGGACTCCTAGTGACAGGAACTGTTTGTGGTGACATCACTAGGAGGAGGAGCTGGAACTGGAGCTATTAAAGGGGATGTTTCCTACCAAAAGTGCGGTAGTACAGTAGCTGTTGAGAGGGGTGGAGTCCTGGTAGCAAAATGAACATGAAAGTCCACACCACAGCTTCTGGCAGGAGATCTAGAAGAGAGGGACAGAGGAGCTGCGAGCATCCGTCCCTAGTAGATCCTTGTTGTCACACTGGGCTCCAGATACACAGGTGTCACCATGTTCAAGCAATGTGCCCAAAGTCCTGCCTAAAAGACCCGTAAGGCCGTAACCATCATGTAGCAAGTCTCATTGCAGTAACTCAATCAATTCACGTTGCTCAAGTTCCAGGCTGTCATGTCTTCTTTCTGGGCACCTCTCCTGAAGTCAAAATTGATGTCAACACCATAGTTCCAATACTTGGCACAAGTGACTCCCAACCTCCACAAGTTTGAAGGGGGAAGGCAGCAGCATCCTGGACCTACAGATCCAGCAGGTATTACTGGGAAGGACACGTCCACGTGAGAAAAGTGTGAAACTAGGAGCAGGTAGTCATCTCAATATCAGGATCGTTTCTGCGACGTGTTTCTGGTTCTCCTTTTTCTCTTTTTCTTCTCCTTTAGCTACGGTGGCTCAGTGACACTGTTGACTTGCAGCTCTGGTCGTCTTGGGTTCAAATCCAACCAAGGACACCATATGCAGCCCAACAAAATACATAATCCAACAAAATACAGGTACAGTAGGTGAATTAAGACTGTGAGCCACAGTTGGGACAGGTACATACAGTATATGAGTGAAGCTCAGTCTCTGTACATGGGCTACAGATCATGTAAGAGATATATAATAATAATAATCTTTATTTATATAGCGCCAACATATCCCGCAGCGCTTTACAGTTAAGGGATTCATGTACAAACAGTCATAAATAACATAGCAACAGACAAGTCAATAATTACAAGAAGAAGAATGAGGGCCCTGCTTACAAGAGCTTACAATCTATGAGGAGATAGGGGGGACACAAGAGCTTACAATCTATGAGGAGATAGGGGGGACACAGAGCTTACAATCTATGAGGAGATGGAGGAGAAAGAGCTTAATATGAGGAGACGGGGACAAGAGCCTTACAATCTATGAGGAGATAGGGGGGACACAAGAGCTTACAATCTATGAGGAGATAGGGGGGGACACAAGAGCTTACAATCTATGAGGAGATTACAATCTATGAGGAGATAGGGGGGACACAAGAGCTTACAATCTATGAGGAGATAGGGGGGACACAAGAGCTTACAATCTATGAGGATGATAGGGGGGACACAAGAGCTTACAATCAATGAGGAAGATAGGGGGGACACAAGAGCTTACAATCTATGAGGAGATAGGGGGGACACAAGAGCTTACAATCTATGAGGAGATAGGGGGGACACAAGAGCTTACAATCTATGAGGAGATAGGGGGGACACAAGAGCTTACAATCTATGAGGAGATAGGGGGGACACAAGAGCTTACAATCTATGAGGAGATAGGGGGGACACAAGAGCTTACAATCTATGAGGAGATAGAGGAGACACAAGAGCTTACAATCTATGAGGAGATAGAGGGGACACAAGAGCTTACAATCTATGAGGAGATAGGGAGGACACAGAAGGTAGAAGTGCTTGTTTTGTACAATGGTCCGGCCATCTTGGGAGAATAGGGGAGCAGATATAGAGCTGTATGAGCCGTCAGCAGCCATATATGAAGTGCTTCTGTGTGTGGTGGAGGATCAGGTTCAGAGAGTGATAAGTGGACTATGTATGGAGAGGGGTAAGATCACAGGAGGTGATATGGCCGCCCTAAAAAGATGTGTTTTTAGGGAGCGCCTAAAGCTGTGTATGTTGTGATTTAGTCTGATTTCTTGGGGTAGGGCATTCCAGAGAATCGATGCAGCTCGGGAGAAATCTTGGAGCCGAGAGTGAGAGGTTCAGATTATGGTGGATGTTAGTCATAAGTAAGTCATTGGCTGAACAGAGAGCACGGATAGGGGGGTAGACGGAGATAAGGGAGGAGATGTAGGGGGGTTCAGCACTGTGGAGAGCTTTGTGGGTGAGGACGAGCAGTTTAAATTGGATTCTATAATGTATGGACAACCAGTGTAGTGACTGGCACAGGGCGGAGGCATCAGAGTAGCGGTTGGACAGATGGGTGACCCTGGCTGCTGCATTAAGGATAGATTGGAGCGGCAAATTAATAGTGTGTTACAGTAATCGAGGCGGGAATGGATCAGGGCAACAATGAGAGTTTTTGTTGTTTCCATAGTGAGAAAGGGGTTGGTTCTAGAGATGTTTTTGAGGTGAAGGCGACATGAGCGGGCGAGAGACTGAATATAGGAGGTGAAGGAAAGATCAGTGTCAAACGTCACCCCGATACAGCGGGCGTACTGCCTAGGAGTGATGATGGTGTCGCACACTGAGATGCAGGTATCAGGTTTAGATAGGTTAGTAGATGGAGAGAACACAAGAAGTTCAGTTTTTGAAAGATTTAGTTTTAGATAGAGAGAGGACATGATATTACAGACGGCAGAGAGACAGTCACTGGTGTTCTGTAATACAGCTGGGATGACGTGTACAGTTGTGTGTCATCAGCATAGAGATGGTAGTGGAAACCAAATCTGCTGATGTTCTGTGCAATTGGGGCTGTGTAGAGAGAGAAGAGGAGAGGGCCTAGGCCTGAACCCTGAGGAACTCCGACAACGAGGGGGAGAGGAGACGAAGTGGAGCCAGCGAATGATACACTGAAGGAGTGACCAGAGAGATAGGAAGAAAACCAGGAGAGGGCAGTGTCCTTTAGGCCGATGGATTGGAGCATGGCGAGTAGGAGATGGTGGTCTACAGTGTCAAAGGCTGCAGAGAGGTCAAGGAGAATGAGCAGAGAGTAGTCACCGTTGCATTTTGCTGTCATTTGTCATTTTGGTGAGGGCAGTAGAATATGAATACATAATGTATCGGTCGGGTGTTTTTATGGCTTGCAGATTTGGTTTATACTGTAGTTCACTTCGCCATCCGTGGTCTTCTAGAAAGTCTTCAACAACATCAAGGTTCTCATCAATGAAAACGTGGCGTTGTCCGCTCTTCGTAACCAGGCCACAAGTGTTCTTTGCCCCGTCCATCCAGGTCCTAGGATAATTTTATTTCTAAAGGAGAATAAATTATATTTTGAGACATTAACCCCTTGAGGACACGATGATTTTCTGTTTTTGCGTTTCCGTTATTTACTGGTTGCCTTCCCAGAGACATAACTTATTTTTAATTTTTCCATTCACGTAGCCGTATGAGGACTTGTTTTTTTGCTGGACAAGTTGTACTTTCTAACGTCACTATTTAGTGTTGCATACAATGCAGTGGGAAGCTGTAAAAAAAAATTCCAAATGCAATTCCGCCATAGTTTTATGGGTTTTTTCTTACCATATGCAGTAAAACTGTCCTGTGCCCTTCATTGTCCGGGTCGGGACTATTACAACAGTAACACAATAGTATAGCTTTTCTTGTGTGTTAATAATTAAAAAAATAAAAACTTTCCTCGCCATATTCTGACCCCCATAACTTTTTTTTATAGTTATGCCTATGGAGCTGTGTTAGGGCTTATTTTTTGATGGACGATCTGTACTTTTCATTTGTACCATTTGGAGTGTGTATGACTTTTTTATCACTTTTTATTCAATTTTGTGGGGTGATGAAGCGACAAAAAAAAAGGCGAACCGGCCATTTAGATTTTTTTTTTTTCAGTGACGCCGTTTGCCATATGGGATAAATATTTGTATATTTTAATACAGACGTTTTGGGACGCAGTGATGCCTGTGATGTGTATTTTTATAGTTTATTTTTATTTGGGGAAAAGGGCTGTGATTTAAATTTTATTTATATTTTTAAAAACATTTTTTTTTTAACTTTTTAAAGGTTTTCTTAGGGAACTTGAACATGTGATCCTCAGATTGCTTCTCTCATAGACTCCAATGCATGATCATTAAAGTTTATGAGAAATTTGAGAAATGTTCCTATCTTCCACAGGTAGGATCTTTATGGGAACATAGGGGGTCATAGGGGGCCCCCTTCCTGCCCAAGTCACACCCCTTTTTTTAGACCTGGTGTGAGCAGGAAAAAGTCGCAGATTGCAGGGCAAATAACCTTTGCTCTGCAATTTGCTACAGATATACGCCAGAAAACTAGCGCATATCTGATAGTAAATGACCCCCCAGAGTACGGCAACCTCGTATCCTTCAGACTGCCGCAGGGAATGAACGCCTCGCCAGTAGGGGGAGCTGTTCCAGCTCTGAGTGCGTGATGCTCCCGGGTTTTCAGCCCTCACCTCTGACTAAGGCCTCATGCACACGACCGTGTGAAAAAACGGATCCGCAAAAATGGATCCACAAAAAATACGGATGGCATCCGCGTGCATTCCATATTTTGCGGAACGGAACAGCTGGCCCCTAATAGAACAGTAATATCCTTGTCCGTGATGCGGACAATAATAGGACATGTTCTATTTTTTTGCGGAACGGAAATACGGACATACGGAAACGGAATACACACGGAGTACCTTCCGTTTTTTTTGCGGACCCATTGAAATGGATGGTTCCGAATACAGTCCGCAAAAAAAACGGAACAGACACGGAAAGAAAATACGTTTGTGTGCATGAGCCCTAAACCACATACACTGATGTTACATTTATATTCACCAAGTCCATATCAATACATGCATCCCTAAATATAAATTAACCATTTAGGGTCCAGCCCATTTACGCCTTTTAAGAACAAATGTTTTTTATTTTTCATCTCAGCCATTCTAGAATGAAGGAATTTTTTTTAGGTTTCCACCAGCGTAGTAACACAGGATGTTGATTTTTTGCAGGACTGGTTTCTAAATGTATAGTTTTGGGGGATGTATATGTTTGGGATACTTTTATAGTAAATCTTTAAAACATTCTCACCTCTCCCCGTTCCTAGACTTCCCTCCATTTGTGGGAACCTCTCCTCTGAGGTCTGTAAATGGGGTAGTTGGATCCATATAAAGGTCTGGCCTGTATACAGAGAGATCTCACCTGAGGTCTGTAAACAGGGGATGGGTCTGGGGTCTGGTCTATAAACGGGCAGGTCTAGGGTCTTTATAAAGTCCTGGTTTGGGCTGGGGCTCTGTATAAAGTCTCTATTAAGGAGGACCTGGTCTTGGATCATTATTAATGGGTATCTGGTCTTGATCTGTAAACAGGGGAGTTTGGTCTGGGGTCTGTATTAAAACGTGCCTGCACTTGGAGTCTACATAAAGGGGGTCTGAATGAAGAGGGAGTCTGATTTGGCTATTGTATTAAGTGGGATCTGATCTTGGATATTTATCAATGAAGACCTGGTCTGTGGTCCGTTTACAGGAGGCCTGGTGTGAAGTCTGTATAAGGGCTGGTCTGGGGTCTGTATCTGTATACAGAGTGTCTGAGGTCTTTATAGGGGCTGGTCTGAGGCCTGTATAAAGGCTGGTCTGGTCTGTTAAGGGGTCTGGTCGTATAAGGGTGGGTCTGTATAAAGGCTGGTCTGAGGCCTGTACAACGGTTGGTCTGAGGTCAATATAAGGGCTGGTAAGGGGTCTGTATAATGGCTGGACTGTTTACAGGGGGCTCGGTGTGAGGTCTGTATAAGGGCTGGTCTGTAGTCTTGTATTAGGCTGGTCTGAGCTCTGTATAAGGGCTGGTCTGAGGTTTGTATTAGGGCTGGTCTGAGGTCTGTATAAGGGCTGGTCTGAGGCCTGTATAAGGGTTGGTCTGAGGTCTGTATAGGGACTGGTCTGGGGTCTATTTATAGGGTGTCTGGTCTGAGGCTATATAAGAGTTGGTCTGGGGTCTGTATACTGGGGGCCAGTTTTAGATCTGTATACAGGGGCCCAGTCTGGGGTCTGTATATAGAGGGGTCCAGTCTGAGGTATGTATACAGGGGGATCTGGTCTGCGGTTTGTATAAGGGTTAGTCTGAGGTCTGTATAAGGACTGGTCTGGGGTCTGTATACAGGGAGGTCTGGTTTCAGATCTGTATAATGGCCTTTCTGGAGTCTGCATACAGGGGGTCTGGTCTGAGGTCTGTATAAGGGCTGGTCTGCGGTCTGTATACAGAGGGCCTGGTCTGAATAAGGGCTGGTCTGGGGTCTGTATACAGAGGTCACGGTCTGGGGTCTGTTTACAGGGAGTCCAATCTGAGCTCTGTATAAGGGTTGGTCTGGGATCTGGATACAGGGCGTCCAATCAGAGGTCTGTATAAGGGCTGGTAAGGTGTCTGTATACAGGGGCCTGGTTGGAGGTCTGTGTAAGGGCTGGTCTGGGGTCTTTATACTGGGGGTCCAGTCTAAGGTATGTATTTTTGGCTGGTCTGTGATCTGTATACAGGGGTCCAGTCTGCGGTCTGTGTAAGGGCTTGGTCTGCGATCTGTGTACAGGGGGTCTTGGTTGGTTTTGGTTGGTCTGGGGTCTGTTTACGGGGGTCTGGTCTGGGGTCTATATTTATCTAGGGGATCTGTCGTGGTCTTGAGGAGGTCTGGGGGGGATCTGTACTCGTTCATGGTGGTCTGACATCTGTATGTAGGAGGTCCAGAGTCTGCAGTAATTTAGGGGGTGTGCGGTCTGTATGTGTTTAGGGGGTCTGGTTTGTGTACTTTGTACTATTTATTCTTCAAATGCCATAGAATAGGGGCACATCCTATATAAAAGGTGGGGCATAGTGCCCAAAAACGTTGCTTTTTATTCCCCTCCTTGGAATTTTCCTGATATCCCTTCCCTCCATGTATACAGTATTGATGGCGGTGCCAACTAAATCCAATACAAACCATCAGAACCGTGACTGAAGCTTTGGATGTAAACAGAGCACAACAGATACCATAATACAGCAGAACACAAGGCTAGGTGTGGTGACATCATCTGTAATTCCGCGCTCTTGTTCCCGGGGGGTCGGGGCAGGTTCTGCCCATTTGCTGTCGAGACGGAGACCCGCGCGTTTTTTATTTTTTAGTGTTTGCCGGTATTAAGTGCCTTGTTGTCTTCTCCTGGTAATAATCTGTTACTGTCGCAACGGGCCAAGCATTTGTTCAGAGAGGCGCGTCGACCGCCGAAACGAGAACTTATCCCCGTAATCCTTTTTCACATCAATACAGGCGGATTGGAGCGAGCTGTGGAAAAAATTCCTGTCTATTTTCAGAAACAGATAAAAGCGTCGAGATTACACGTTGTGAGTCTCAGACAGAAAACTGATGGAAAAATCCATGCACCGGTGTCACTGACCCCCCGCCTCTCCTCCTAATGAAATTCACAATCTTGTATTTGCCCCCCCTCCCCCATCCTTCACAGATCTGAATGCTTTAATAACATCTGCACAATGTAAATGGTCATTTTCAAAAATGTTTAGACGACTTGGACGAGCGGAAATTTTTTTTTTTTTTTTTTTCATCTCAAATTTTTAAGTTTTGGAAAACGTTAACTCCATTAAGTCATGTTCGCTGATGGACGCCACGACGTAAATCAAACAAGATGATCCCCCACCCCACACACACACACAGCTGCGCTCACATCTTTATTACAGGTCCTTGGTGGTCCGGGGTTTGGAAGTGTTTTATTGTGCTAGATGTAAGACTCTTTCCAAATGGACCCAGCTTTCCCAGAATCCAGATTGGCATTAGTGTTGCAGCAATACAAGAGCAAGTGATGTATCATACATTTAATATACAGAAGAGTGGGAAAGCTGGGTGACGCCACTAAAGAAGTGACACTGGTGGATACATTTCACCCAGCTTTCCTAGAAGCAGCTGCATCCATCATCTCAGGATATATCCATCATCACCCAGCTTTCCCAGACTCCAAACTGAACAATCGGACCAGAGGATACTTCACTGTCTGAATAGGCTGGTTGGCCATACAGAAGACTGCGAAAGCTGGGTGACACCGGCTTTCCCAGATTAAACAATTCCCAGATTTCCCAGATTAAACAATCTGACTGGAGGAGGTTTTACTGCCTGAATAGGCTGGTTTGCCATACAGAAGACAGGGAAAGCTGGGTGACACCGCTAAAGAAGTGACAGTGGTGGATACATTTCACCCAGCTTTCCTAGAAGCAGCTGCATCCATCATCTCAGGATATATCCATAATCTTAGGATATATCCATAATCACCCAGCTTTCCCAGACTGAGCAATTTGACCAGCGGATACTTCACTGCCTGAATAGGCTGCTTTGCCATACAGAAGACTGGGAAAGCTGGGTGACACCAGTGGATCCATTTCACCCAGCTTTCCTAGAAGCAGCTGCATCCATCATCTCAGCATTTATCCATCATTACCCAGCTTTCCCAGACTTAACAATCTGACTAGAGGATACGTCACTGCCTGAATAGGCTATTTTGCCATGTAGAAGACTGGGAAAGCTGGGTGAGACCCATAAGAAACCTATAATGGCAGACATATCCCACCCAGCTTTCCTAGAAATAGATCGAATGCACTAAAAACTGATTAAATACACAGAGACTTCAATCAGTTTTTCTTCCAAAAATCTAAAGATCACCCAGCTTTCCCAGGGTCCAGATTGGCAAATCTGCCTAGTGATGCAGCAACATATGAGCAAGTAAAGTATCATAGATTTGCTATACAGAAGACTGGAAAAGCTGTGGTGACTCCGCTAAGGAAGTGGCAGTGGCGGACACATTTCACCCAGCTTTCCAACACTCCAGATTGAATAGGCTGGTTTGTCATACAGAAGACTGGGAAAGCTGGGTGAGACCCATAAGAAAGCTATAAGGGCAGACATATCCCACCCAGCTTTCCTAGAAATATATATAGCATCATCTCTAATGCACTGAGAATTTATAAAAAAAAAACGCACAGGGGGTAATTTATGATGAGAAGTAGGCCACTTTTTGGCGTGCTTTTGTCGCAGATTCGGCCGCAAAGGAAATTTGTAGTTGAATTTGCAACTTTATGCCACTCAGGCCACCTTTCCAAGGTGGGATAAAAAGGAGACATGGCGTGGGCAGGGAAGGGGGTGGTATTTGGCCTGTATTTGTTTCGGGTCTGGTCTGGGGTCTGTATTTAGGGGGTGTGCTATATGGTGTTTGTTTAGGGTCCTGGTCTGGGGTCTGTATATAGGGGTGTGTAAATGGCCTATATTTGTTCAGAGTCTGGTCTGGGGGTCTATATTTAGGGGGTGTGGTATATGGTCTATATTTGTTTAGGGTCTGGTCTGGGGTCTGTATTTAGGGTGTGTGGTAAATTGCCTGTATTTGTTTAGGGTCTGGTCTATATTTAGGGGGTGTGGTAAATGGCCTGTATCTGTTTTAGGGTCTGGTCTGGGGTCTATATTTAGGGGGTGTGGTATATGGTCTGTATTTGTTTAGATCTGGTATGGGTCTGTATTTAGGGGGTGTGCTATATGGTGTTTATTTCGGGTCTGGTCTGGGGTCTGTATTTAGGGGGTGTGGTAAATGGCCTGTATTTGTTTAGGGTCTGGTCTGGGGTCTATATTTAGGGGGTGTGGTATATGGTCTGTATTTGTTTAGGGTCTGTATTTAGTGGGTGTGCTATATGGTTTTTGTTTAGGGTCTGGTCTGGGGTCTGTATTTAGGGGGTGTGGTAATTGCCTGTATTTGTTTAGGGTCTGGTCTATATTTAGGGGGTGTGTATAATGGTCTGTATTTGTTCAGCGGTCTGGTTGGGTCTGTATTTAGGGGGTGTGCTATATGGTGTTTGTTTCGGGTCTGGTCTGGGGTCTGTATTTAGGGGGTGTGGTAAATGGCCTGTATTTGCTTAGGTTCCGGTCTGGGGTCTATATTAGGGGGTGTAGTATATGGTCTGTATTTGTTTAGGGTCTGGTTTGGGTCTGTATTTAGGGGGTGTGGTAATTGGCCTGTATTTGTTTAGGGTCTGGTCTATATTTAGCGGGGTGTGGTAATATGGTCTGTATGTGTTTAGGGTCTGGGCTAGGGTCTGTATTTAGTGGGTGTGCTATATGGTGTTTGTTTCGGGTCTGTTCTGTGGTCTATATTTTAGGGGGTGTGGTAAATTGCCTGTATTTGTTTAGGGTCTGGTCTATATTTAGGGGGTGTGGTATATGGTCTGTATTTGTTTAGGGTCTGGTCTGGGGTCTGTATTTAGGGGGTGTGCTATATGGTGTTTGTTTAGGGTCTTGTCTGGGGTCTGTATATAGGGTGTGTGGTAAATGGCATGTATTTGTTTAGGGTCCGGTCTAGGGTCTGTATTTAGTGGGTGTGCTATATGGTGTTTGTTTAGGGTCTGGTCTGGGGTCTGTATTTAGGGGGTGTGCTACATGGTCTGTATTTGTTTAGGGTCTGGTCTATATTTAGGGGGTGTGCTATATATTGTGTTTGTTTAGGGTGTGGTCTGTATTTAGGGGGTGTGGTATGTGGCCTGTATTTGTTTAGGGTCTTGAAATCAGTGGGTGTGCAATATGGTGTTTATTTGTTTAGGGTGTGGTCTGTATTTAGGGTGTGTGCTATATTGTCTATATTTGTTTAGGTTCTGGTCTAAGGTCTGTATTTAGGGGGTGTGGTCTATTATCAAGTATTTATTTAGGGGGTGTGATTTACTGTCTATGTTTTTTTAGGGTCTGCCCTATAGTTTTTATTTAGGGAGTATGCTATATGGTGTTTATGTGTTTGGTCTGTGTGGGATTCTGGTTCTGCATTTAAAGGGTTTGATCTGAGGCCCGTATTTTTAGGGGGTCAGTTCTGGGATCTATATTTAGGAGGTCTGGTCTCTAGGGTTCTGTATTGCATATTTGTTTACATCTGTGGTCTCTACCTCTTTGGGGGGACGGCTGGGTCTTTATTTACAAAGTCTGATCTGAGTCTCTTCTTTGAGGGTCAGGCCTGAAATTTGTTTAGGTGGTCTGATCTGAGGTGCACTCATTTTGAGATGGGATAAAAGGGATCATGTGCACTACTTATGATTTGAATGGCGTTAGCTGGGGGAGTGGCTTACATAAAGGAGGCGGGCCTATGTTATAAGACTCGTCTTTTGGGCTGTCGCTGGCGGTTCTCTATGAAGTGCGATGATCTGGGTCGGTTTTGTGTGATGGATAATGGCGGTGTGTTCGCTGGCCCGGATTTTACAGGGCGCCTTGATCTGTTATTGTCCCGCAGCCTGTAATTCACGGCTCCACTTGCTTTTATGGATCACTTTAAATCAAGCAATATTCTGCATTTTCAGTGACTGATGGTTTCTGTGCTCTGTAATAGAATTATTTCTCGCAGCCGCAGCTTTGGCGCTGATTAGAGGCGATCGTTCAATGTGTTTGTTTAATTTGGAACGGCTAAAACTGTTCTATTTTTCCATCTTATAACAAAGACTGATTAGCTGGCAGCCGCACAGGAGGAATAATGCACCGGCAGGAATCCAGAGGATCAAACACAACAGAAGGTGGAAATAGAAAAATTACAAGCGTTCTACAGCAACACTGCATACTTACTGCAGTACGCACAGATAATATCCACTAATCTCCGGCACCTGGTGGTCCAGAATCCTAAAAGCGGAAGTTATTTTATAATGTGGCAGTGGATGTCAATTTTATGATTGCAATGGTGGATCTGCAACAATCATCTATATTAGCAAATGGGATAGATAGATAGATAGATAGATAGATAGATAGATAGATAGATAGATATTGTATGAGATAGATAGATAATACACAGATATGCATATAGACGTGAGAGGACACGAATATGAGAAAAAACAGACACAGTGATCTTTTCACTGTAGGGTTTAGCTCTGACTAGTCTATTGTTTATGTCTGAAAACTGCTTAGTCATCCCCATTGACTTTTATTGAGGTTCAATACAAGTCTATGGCAGACTGAAATTGGAATTTCTTTTAGGCTGTGCTTCTCCATTCTAACCGCCCACTAAAAGGTTCTAGTTCAGCTTGAAACTGTATAACAATTAAGCAGTCCCTAGTTGTCTGTAGATGTTAGTGTTTAGTAGGAGAGACTCTGCCAGATTGCATGAGTGACCAGAGGAAGATGCTGGGGACACTGATCCACAGATCTTGGGCCACCAGTCCACTGGCCTTCCAAGACAGCGAAAAGAGGGACAGCTAGCTCGGGCCTAGATAGATATTAGATAGATTAGATCGATAGAAGTTCTAGATAGATAGATAATAGATAGATAATAGATAGATAGATATGAGATAGATAGATAGATAGATAGATAGATAGATAGATAGATAGATATGAGATATATAGGTACGAGATAGATATGAGATAGATAGATAATAGATAAATGATAGATAGATAGATAGATAGATATGAGATAGATAGATGGATAGATATGAGAGAGATAGATAGATAGATAGATAGATAGATAGATAGATAGATAGATAGATAGATAGATAGATAGATAGATAGATAGATAGATAGATAGATAGATAGATAGATAGATAGATAGATAGATAGATAGATAGATAGATAGATAGATAGTGGAAGTAGTAGAAGTAGTTTTGTGACTTGCTGTGAGTTTGTCACGCAGTTCGGCTCTACGGCATGCATGGATAAAGCACACAGAATCCATTTGTCTCACTCGTGCGGCCATGAGGCTGAGGACAGCCACAACAGTGCACTGTAGAACTGCATGGGTTTGTTATAACGGTTCTCACATCTCCAGTACTATGTGCAGGGGGATTAAGTCTATTATAGGCCCGGGGCTATTTACCCATTTTGGACCCCTTCCCTCCATTTGCCCCGACCATTCCTGCTTCGCATTCTGCCTCATATTAATTTTTTTTTAAAGAAAACTATACCACAAATATAGTGTAACAGCCCCACTGAGAAAAGTTCCGTATTTTGGACATATGTTTATTCTATGGAAGCCTAGGTGTCCATTAAACGCATTGGATTCTCTAATTTGATTAAAAAAGGATGCGTTTAATGGAAACAAAAAAACTGGGGGGCGGGGGGGGATTTATCATTCAGTGCGTCCCTTAAAAATAGCATTAAAAAGTTGAAAACTGTGTGTTTGAGACCGTTTTAAATGTGAGTTTTGAAAAAAATAGTCACAAGAGGCGTTTTTGACGTCGCCATTGTCATTTTTCCAAAAGGTGGCGTGGCAAGGGTGGTGTTCAGTGTTAGGGCTCATGCACAAGAACACATATTTTTTTCCATGTCCGTTCCGTTTTTTTTTTTTGCGGACCAAATGCGGAACCATTCATTTCAATGGGTTTATTAAAAAAATGGAAGTTACTCAGCGTGCATTCTGGTTCCGTATGTCCGTATTTCCGTTCCGCCGAAAAATAGAGCATGTCTTATTATTATCCGCATAACGGACGAGGATAGGACTGTTCTATTAGGGTCCACAAATTACGGAATGCGCACAGACATCATCCTTTTTTTTTTTTTTTGCGGATCCGTGTTTTGCGGTCGTGTGCATGAGCCCTTAATGGCGCACGGTTCTGCAGGTTAATAATGAACACCGTATAGACTATTTGGTTCTACTTTGTTTACCTGATCCCGCTACAGCTTGTATGGCCACGTCCTAACCACAGATGGACTGTGCCACGTGGCCAAACTTCAGGTCGGTTCACACATAAGTTTTTGCTGGTGGTTTTCTGCATTTTATTTTATTTTTTGCAGTAAAAACGCCGGCTCCAGATGTTAAAGGGGTTGTGACGAGTATTAAAGGGGTTCTCCGAGATATATATATTGATGATCTATCCTCAGGATAGGTCATCAATATCAGATTGGCAGGGGTCCGACACCCGGCACCCCCGCCGATCAGCTGTTTGAAGAGGAGGCGCGCGCCGTATCAGCGCTGCCTCCTCTTCAGTGTTTACATGCTGGCCGACTCGGGGGTAGTGGTGAGTAGGTGTAATTACACCTCACCGTCCCATTTATTTCTATGGGAAGAATCGCTCCCATACAAGTCTATGGAAGCAATTCTATTCATAGAAATGAATGGTTCAGTGAGGTGTAATTACACCTACTCACCACTACCCCCGAGTCGGCCAGCATGTAAACACTGAAGAGGAGGCAGCGCTGATACGGCGCGCGCCTCGTCTTCAAACAGCTGATCGGCAGGGGTGCCGGGTGTCGGACCCCTGCCGATCTGATATTGATGACCTATCCTGAGGATAGGTCATCAATATTTATAACTCGGAGAACCCCTTTAAAGTTACCCCCAATTCAACCACTGGGACCCCACCGATCCCAAACACGGGGGTTCCATGTCCTTGTCCGGGGCCCTGATGTTCCATTCATTCTCTATGGGACTGGCGCTGTACTGGTCTATCTCCAGAGGTCCCATAGAAAATGAATGAGACGGAAGGGACACGAGACCCCCATTCTCAGGATCAGTGAGGGGCCCCGTGGTCAGACCCCCACGATCAGTTAGTTATCACCTATCCCATGGAATTTAATACTTGGCTCAACCCCTTTCAATGAAGGTCTATGGGAAGGATGAAACACAGGACACTCAGGCATTTTGTTGCTCCTGGTGGTTGTGTTCATTAGGTGGCGTTTTTTTACGTAAATTATGGGCATGCACAATAATTGATGACTTTGTACACTTACACTATTGTGGCGTAAAACATTGATAAGTCTCCCCCACTGTGTGCAAAAATCAACCCGCGCACCCCCGGACTATCAAACCTGGAGGATGCTGGGAAGTATCAAGTGACTGAAATCCGTGTCAGTGTGTACAATGGCCCGCGGGGTGTCAGATCCTTCCGGATACGTCTCCATCTAAACATTCCTTGGTCAGATCCAGGGGCGGCTAATTTTATCCGGGCGGCTGGAGATAAATGAGGTGTCCGTGTTGGCACTGAGCGATGATTCTGCCAGGCTGCGCATAAACCATCCCAGTCACATCAGGAAAGGGGAGAAATGGGAGGCGATGGAGGGAAACTCTCAGGGGGCACTGGTGGGATTCCATCAGGAAGACACAAATGACACATCCACCACATCAAGAAAATAAGGTGAGGCACGAGGCATCACAAACTACGTGCCTCAAATACAACAACTTGTAGACGTGTGCCATCTTTTAAGATACTCTGTGCTGCTGGCTTATATCAGTATCACACAGATTCCAACCATCCTCGATTTGGCGGGACAGTCCTGCATTTTGGCAAATGTTCTACGGTCTCCGTGCAACACACAGTCTGGGAGAAGGGAACAGAGGATGGAAGTGTTAGTTTTAGCCCTGAGGGTGGTAATAGTACTCACACTGCCAATATCCTCCTCTCCTCTCTATGCTGCTGGAGACCCTGCTCCTTCCACTATGTAACTATTAGTCTGTGACCTCCACAAGATCAGCACACTCCTCTCCTGAAATCCTCTGTGCTGCTGGAGACCCTGCTCCTTCCACTATGTAACTATCAGTCTATGACCTCCACAGGATCAGCACACTCCTCTCCTGAAATCCTCTGTGCTGCTGTGGACCCTGCTCCTTCCACTATGTAACTCTCAGTCTGTGACCTCCCCAGATCAGCACACTCCTCTCCTGAAATAC
This sequence comes from Rhinella marina, assembly GCA_900303285.1. NCBI lineage: Eukaryota > Metazoa > Chordata > Amphibia > Anura > Bufonidae > Rhinella > Rhinella marina. Next base: position 37,964 of record ONZH01006818.1, on the reverse strand, counting down.
TCTGTGCTGCTGGGAGGACCCTGCTCCTTCCACTATGTAACTATATGGCTATGACCTCCCACAAGATCAGCACACTCCTCTCCTGAAATCATCTGTGCTGCTGGGAGGACCCTGCTCCTTCCACTATGTAACTATATGGCTATGACCTCCCACAAGATCAGCACACTCCTCTCCTAAAATACTCTGTGCTGCTGGAGATCCTGCTCCTCCCACTATGTAACTCTCAGTCTATGACCTCCTACAAGATCAGCACATTCCTCTCCTGAAATACTCTGTGCTGCTGATATCCCTGCTTCTTCCACTATGTAACTCTCAGTCTATGATCTCCCACAAGATCAGCACACTCCTCCCCTGAAATACTCTGTGCTGCTGGGAGGACCCTGCTCCTTCCACTGTGTAACTCTCAGTCTATGACCTCCCACAAGATCAGCACACTCCTCTCCTGAAATACTCTGTGCTGCTGAGGACCCTGCTCCTTTCACTGTGTAACTCTCAGCCTATGACCTTCCACCATATCAGCACACTCCTCTCCTGAAATCCTCTGTGCTGCTGGGACCCTGCTCCTTCCCCTATGTAACTATCAGTCTATGACCTCCCACAAGATCAGCACAGTCCTCTCCTGAAATACTCTGTGCTGCTGGGAGGACCCTGCTCCTTCCACTATGTAATTATCAGTCTGTGACCTCCCACAAGATCAGCACACTTCTCTCCTGAAATACTCTGTGCTGCTGGGGACCCTGCTCGTGACCTCCCACAGGATCAGTGCACTCCTCTCCTGAAATACTCTGTGCTGCTGGGAGGACCCTGCTCCTTCCACTATGTAACTCTCAGCCTATGACCTTCCACCATATCAGCACACTCATCCCCTGAAATCCTCTGTGCTGCAGACAACCATGCTCCTTTTATGCTATTGTTTCTGACACCCCTCTTGTTCTCTACACTTGACTGTTCTTCATTTCCATCAGCACTTCTTTTCCTGCCATGAGATCAGCACACTTTTGCTGAAATACTCTGTGCTGCTCAGAACCACAAATTTTCCATTGCTTCTCTCAGTCTCCTCCCCCCTCCCATATGTCTGAATGCCCTTCTCACCACAACACTGCCCCTGCCACATGTCCATACGGATCAACAGGTCAGCGCCCACAAAATGAGCATTCCCCTTTCCTGAGATGCTCTGTGCTGCTGTGCTACAATAAGTTTTTGATCACAGCCTTGTCCTTAGCTCTGTACATTACTCCACATCATGCCAGTGGTCAAGTCAATTCACCAACGCACACTCTTCTGAAATACTCTGTGCTGCCGGCAGCCCTAATTCTTCTATGTACGTGTCTGTGATCTCCCACTTGTTTGTAATCTCTTCTCATGACATGCCTCTCTATTCCACAAAAGCACATTCACTGATCTGCTGAAATACTCTGTGCTGCTAGGGGATCCTGCTCCCTACGACGTCCTTCATGGCGATAGGTGCCTTCCGTTTCTACTCACAAATAGGACAAATGGATGACAATGAGACGGTTCTGGACGCGCCGTATCCATGTGTTTCCATATTGTACTTGTGTCGTGCAGCCTCCATAGCGCCTCCACCTCATACTGTCAGGAATGAGGAGACCTAGTCATGGATCTGGACAGGATGTGAATGTAGAGTTAGTAAGACCCTGATGACAGAGCACACGAGCCAAGATGGTGTCTCACTCCGCAGCGATCCACATGTGTGCAGCTACAGGACGGCATTTGGCTTCAATTTACAGCTTTGTATAATATGAGTTTTTGGATGAATTCTGACTGCAATTGTTAGAATTTATCTCACTTAGGAGAACATAATGAACTCTCAGAATGGCCCTGGATCACACTCTGCATCATGAGGCCTCCGCCATCTGTCTTCACTTGCAGCATTTTGTGTACTCTCAGACCATGGGTGATGTGATCCTGGACACGTACAATGGTTATGTACAAACAGAACAGAGATGGGAGATTACATAATATAAGGGAAGCTTAATCGTCAAGTAATTAAAAATTCCTACGACACATACTAAAAATTCTTGACCATTTTTGAAACTCTGCTTGATGTCAGTAGAAAGAAGCCGTCTGCTTCACAATCTGATGCTGAAGATTTGCTACAATTCTATCCAGTCTAAACATTCGTCTGTAGGATAAAAACATCAGGAGGACTAATTTCTCCCTAGTACGCTACTATATACAGCACAATACTACAACAGTGTTCAATATAGAAAATATATAGTACATATTGTAATAATAGAATAAAAATATAATACTACCCCCTATTTACAAGAATGAAACTACTATAATACTGCCTCCTATGTACAAGAATATAACTACTATAATACTGCCTCCTATGTACAAGAATATAACTACTATAATACTGCTCCTATGTACAAGAATATAACTACTATAATACTGCCTCCTATGTACAAGAATATAACTGCTATAATACTGCTGCAATGTACAAGAATATAACTACTATAATACTGCTCCTATGTACAAGAATATAACTACTATAATACTGCTCCAATGTACAAGAATATAACTACTATAATACTGCTCCTATGTACAAGAATATAACTACTATAATACTGCCTCCTATGTACAAGAATATAACTACTATAATACTGCTTCTATGTGCAAGAATATAACTACTATAATACTGCCTCCTATGTACAAGAATATAACTACTATAATACTGCTCCAATGTACAAGAAATAATATAAACTACTATAATACTGCTCCAATGTACAAGAATATAACTACTATAATACTGCCTCCTATGTACAAGAATATAACTACTATAATACTGCCTCCTATGTACAAGAATATAACTACTATAATACTGCCTCCTATGTACAAGGAATATAACTACTATAATACTGCCTCCTATGTACAAGAATATAACTACTATAATACTGCCTCCTATGTACAAGAATATAACTACTATAATACTGCTCCTATGTACAAGAATATAACTACTATAATACTGCTCCTATGTACAAGAATATAACTACTATAATACTGCTCCTATGTACAGAATATAACTACTATAATACTGCTCCTATGTACAAGAATATAACTACTATAATACTGCTCCTATGTACAAGAATATAACTACTATAATACTGCTCCTATGTACAAGAATATAACTACTATAATACTGCTCCTATGTACAAGAATATAACTACTATAATACTGCTTCTATGTACAAGAATATAACTACTATAATACTGCTCATGTTTATAAGGTAATACATCTGTCAGAGTAATTCTCCCTGGCTCCTCTGTCTTTGAGTATAGAGGTATCATTTATTATAGTGACACCCTATATGACCTGTATAACCGCTCGGTGCCCCCAGTTCTCCTGGTGTGTGCAGTGTGTTGTGACCCCCCAGTATGATACAGTTCATTATTCTCTGTGTTTATACAGTGTCGGTCATTGCAGTTTTCTTTGATTATTTTATGACCTTTTGTCTACATTTTATGTTTCTTCTGCCGTCTTGTCCAGTTCCTCCCATCGTCTCCTTCCCCTGCATTCTTATCCTCCCCATCATCTTGCATTACATTTGTATGAATTATTATTGTCTCGTTCCTTTTGTAAGGAAATTTTACAATGTAATAAAATCCAAAGTGGAAAAAGTCAGAACTGATTTTACAAGCAGTTTATCGGTGTTACTATTGGCACAGAACCCGGAGATCACTCAGCACTCGGCGATAAGGTCGCTCTGTATGGAAATTCACACCCTCTCTGTTTTTGGGGTCTGCAGAACGCTGCACGGAGTATTCACTTTCCTATATATTCGTAACAAAGACGCCATTTATACGCAGAAATTTCCTGAACCCCATATTACTGCTGTAACAGGATTCCTTCTGCTTTTGTCTTATGGAAATAAAGCTTAAACGGGTTGTTCACCCCCACGGACCTTTTTTGTACACTTCCCAACATGGCTGCTCCCACAGTGGAAATCATACTTACCTTATCCCCACCTCTAGATTCCGGTTCCTTTGTCCCCCTGACACCGCCACAGCTGCCAGGTCTCCATGTGTCAACATCCGGTTTGATGCAGATCATTTGACTGCTGCAACCATTGATTGTCTGTCACCCATGCATTACTGGGCAGATGTTGGCCAATCCTGCTTCCTATCGGAAGGGAGAGGTTGTAGTTCTAGCTGATTCCAGTATAGACTCCATAGTGGAGCTGAGAAGATATGAAAGATATAGCAGCCAGAGGAAAGTGTTCTTCGGCTGGAGTGGGAGCCACAAAAGGGAAGTAGCTTGTAGAGCACCAGGACTCCATGCTAATTTACTATACTGAGTGTCAGGAGGGGGATAACAGTCGAATGCACCCCAATCAAAGGATACCAGAACCGACTAAAAGTCCAGTAACCAGAACCAAGCAGAGTTTAGTACAGCCGAGAGAAAGAAAGCTAGCCTGTCAGCCCAGCAGAGAAAGAGAGAAAGCACAGTTGTCATGTTTGCCTGCCAGTTTATGCCAAAGCCCGCTAGAACCAAGAGAAAGCCTGAATGTAAGAAATGCCCAAATATTGTCTGGAATCAAGTTAACCCAAGTAAAGCTGCTGTTAAAGTTTATCAAGGTCTGAACTCAAGTTATTCTTCATCCCCTTACTCAACAATCCCCCCTTTATTTGCTTTGGAGCCTAAGCCAGGGGTCACGCTGTATTCAGGTAGGAGCATATAGGCCGCACCACACCACTCAGCATTCCACTAAACCTGGGATGCAATAGGGCCTTTAGGGGGCGGCGTGTTGCACATTCACAGTGACGATCCTCACACCAATGCTCTCCTAGGGCTGTAGCAGGGTTAGAAGGGCGTGCCCTTTCTTCCCTTGGTGTTCATGTTTTGTATTGGTGCAATGTAAAGCTGCAACATGTCTCTTCTTGGTGCGATGACCAGACAGACGTGCCGTGGGTACCCGCTCACAATTTAGCTAAATAACAAGCGGGTCCAGAGCACTATAATTGAAAAACTGTGGCAGAGACTGCGGTGGCTACTGAAGCCCCCTGGACTCCAGGTGGATACATTTACCTGCACGGATACATAGTAACAGACAGGAAAGAATGGGGCAACCTTTACACCTTTCTCCTGGCATAAAACTCCTTTGTGTAACTTAAAAACACAAAAGCATTTTAAAAAATAAAAAAAATGGTCATGCAACAATTTTTTTGCCAAAAGAGGCGTAACAATGTTCAGAAAAGACCCCCATTGTTCCTGCTCAGCAGATTGTTGTTTAGACAACACGAACTGCTGCACAGGAACGATGATTATTGGTGCCTGAAGAACGACACGATTGCCCGATGAAGGAAGTATTAGGCCTCATCCTCGTCCATTTTTATAACAAATTAAAGTCTATGGGGTTATTCATATGGGCGTAGCAGCTGTCAATAAATACAGCAGGACATGTCCTCTTTTTGGCAGCTTTCACGGCCAGACGGATCCCAGTGAAATCAAGGGACCGTTTTCAATGCTCGTTTAGGAAAAAGTGCATCAATCTAAGTGCTCATGCACACGACCGTATGTATTATGTGGTTCCGCAAAACACGGATCCGCAAAAAATATGGATGACGTCCGCATGCATTCCGTATTTTGCGGATCGGAACAGCCGGCCCCTAATAAAATAGTCCTATCCTTGTCCGTAATGCGAACAATATTAGGATATGTTCTATTTTTTTGCGGAACGGAAATACGGACCTACGGAAACGGAATGCACATAGAGTAACTTTGTTCTTTTTTTTCGCACACCCATTGAAATGAATGGTTCCGCATACAGTCCGCCAAAAAAAACAGAATGGACACGGAAAGAAAATACGTTCGTGTGCATGAGCCCTAAAGGACGTTAAAAACAGGTACAAAGGGTCTTTCAGGGGTTAAAATAAAATATACCACCTCATCCACTTGCATGCACGGGGACACTCACAGGAGGCAGCAGGACCCAACACTCCCAGCGTGGTGACGTCACATGATCATGCTGGGAGCGCAGGTTCTGCTGCCTCCAGTGAGAAGCAAGTGGATGAGAAAAAACTGATAAATGACCAGAAAATGGATGCAAAATGAGCATGAAAAACTGACAGTGTATCCATATTTAATGCCCGTGTTTTTTGTGTGTGTGAAGGTACCCTTAAAGGGGTTGTCCGAGTTACGAAAAAAAAATATAGTACTGTAAATCTGATGGGCAGCAATATATAACATAATATTTTTAGGCAAAACAAATCTATATTTCCTCATTTCCCTGGTTCTCTTCTGGCCTTTGTTTACCTGCAGTAATAACAATCTCTGCCCCTCCCCCTGCTCTGCAAAGGGAGTGAATAAGTCTGCCCTGAGTGACATGTCTGCCTGCTAGGATACTCAGCAGCATGCTGTATGTGTAGGACTACAAGTCCCAGCTGTACAATGACACTGCTGATGCACACAGGATCTTCCCCCTAAGTTTCTTGTGAAATACTCTGCAGATCTCCTCCAGTGTCAGCTCTGTGTCTACAGGATGAGGAGGGCAGATCCTATGTGTCTTCATTGCCTTTATTGCTACTGTTATAAAGCCTTGAGTCCCGTGTGTGTTATGTTATATATTGCTGCCCATCAGATTTACAGTACTATATTTTTTTTTTCGTAAACCCCTTTAAGGGTACATTCACACACACAAAAAACACGGGCATTAAATATGGATACACTGTCAGTTTTTCATGCTCATTTTGCATCCATTTTCTGGTCATTTATCAGTTTTTTCTCATCCACTTGCTTCTCACTGGAGGCAGCAGAACCTGCGCTCCCAGCATGATCATGTGACGTCACCACGCTGGGAGTGTTGGGTCCTGCTGCCTCCTGTGAGTGTCCCCGTGCATGCAAGTGGATGAGGTGGTATATTTTATTTTAACCCCCGAAAGACCCTTTGTACCTGTTTTTAACGTCCTTTAGGGCTCATGCACACGAATGTATTTTCTTTCCGTGTCCATTCAGTTTTTTTTGGCGGACTGTATGCGGAACCATTCATTTCAATGGGTGTGCGAAAAAAACAAAAACAAAGTTACTCTATGTGCATTCCGTTTCCGTAGGTCCGTATTTCCGTTCCGCAAAAAAATAGAACATGTCCTAATATTGTTCGCATTACGGACAAGGATAGGACTATTTTATTAGGGACCGGCTGTTCCGATCCGCAAAATACGGAATGCATGCGGACGTCATCCATATTTTTTGCGGATCCGTGTTTTGCGGAACCACATAATACATACGGTCGTGTGCATGAGCACTTAGATTGATGCACTTTTTCCTCACATGAATGGAGCTTAGCCCCGCCCAGGCCAGTGATACTAGTCGTGACGTCACTGGCCTGCGGGTAAACACTGAGAAGGCCGCGGCGCTCCTGTAGCGCCGCTGCCTTTTCAAACAGCTGATCGGCGGGGGCCCCGGGTGTTGGGGCGCCGCCGATCAGATACTGATGATCTATCCAGAGGATAGATCATCAGATATTAAAACCTGCAGAACCCCTTTAATGTTTTATCTGAAAGAATCCAGGGAGAAGGCAGAGAGCAGGAGCCGGCAGAGCAGGGGGGCGTGGCCAGCACAGTGACGTCTCGTGTACAGACTCTTATCTGCTTGTGCATGAATATGAGAATAGCAGGGAGGGAAGCTGACATCACAGGTCATGTGACTCTGAGTGAAATCTGAGAAACCAACAAGTTTAGAAGCAGAAAGTGTATGGAAAAGCTGTTATATTTGAATAGTTAGAAACATACAAAGGACAAAATAATAACTCAGACAACTCCTTTTAAGGGCAGGTGATACTTCTCTTTTTTTGAAAACCCACTCCTGGTTTTGGCTTCAAAAACTGCATCAAAAACCTGAATGTGTGGCCATATCCTTAGTCTGTTACCACTAAAGTTTCACATAAGCTGCAGTATTCCAGTTATGCAAAAATACATGTCGGCTCATTATTGCTGCAGGATCAAAATGGCCAATTAAAAAACCCTTGAGACCAGGGTCTGACATAATAGAGGGACCTATGAATTCCAGAGGAGGATTTCATCCCCCCGCACCTTCCTCTCTTGCCATGGGACGGGAGAATCAGGGCACACTTGCTGATGAGATCTGTAACTTTTTTGGGTCTATTCAGTAAATTAGGTGAGTGTGCTTGATACATCAAGAGAAGATTGATCAAAACAAATGCAAAGGAGAGGCGGAGCAGCTCCCACAGCGACCAATGAGCGCTGGAATCAGATGGGTCACTACTAGCAATTGCCTGAATTTCCTTTGCCCCAGTTTTGACAATTCTCCCCCTTGTCACAGGTGTAACATTGTGCGCAGGGTTTGCTTCAGGCTCATTCTTTTGTCATGTAAATTACCGGCCCCGTCTGGAAACTTGGCTTCGAAAACTTCCCTCGAAATCCAAGGCCAAGAGCAATAAAACTCAACTCCCTGTGCACTTTCCTGCAGATATTCAGAGCAGCCTTTTCCTAATTAGAACCGTCTCCAATGCTCACATCCTGCCCTGTGCTTTCACAATGGATACTACCCCCCCTCCAGATGCTGTTATATGCCCCTTACTCATCCTAAGAGCCTATTTATAACACCGCCAGTCACATAACTCCTGACTTATTAGCCATTTCCAAGTCACACCCATTGGAACGGTCCAAAAAACGAAACAATGTTCCCGAAAATCCTGAACTCCCTGAACCCGTCCGTCTGTTCCAGCTGACACAATGTAATCGTTGAGAAGTGCAAATTCAGCAATCGGCGATATTGTGTCTGCTTACGTGGTGGAAACATCAACATAACAAAAAATTGGAATCCCATAAAAATTTTATGACGGCCATAAAAACTGACAGGAGATGTTGCACAAAATTTTCATTAATCAGCAAATTTTAAGCAGAGCATAAGTAAATAAAACTGCAGCAGGCGTCAAGTAAGTACTGGGGATGTGGATTCTCTAAGATGTAATCCATTTGGCTCTGGCTGGATTGGGGTGTCTGGGATCCACTGGTTGTCACCCTTAAAGGGGTTGTCTCATCATAGACAATGGGGGCATATCGCTAGGATATGCCCCCATTGTCTTATAGATGCGGGTCCCGCCGCTGGGACCCGCACCTATATCGAGAACGGAGCCCCGAAAGTGAAGATTGCACAGCTCCCTCCATTCATTTTCTATGGGGCCAGCGAAAATGGCCAAGCGCTGGCTCGGTTATTTCCGTCGAGCCCATAGAAGTGAAAGGGAGCGGGGGCCGGTCTTGCACGGTTCAATCTCATTCACTTCTATGGGGAGTTGGCTTGGTGGTGGCCGGACCGGAGTCCTCCAGCCTACACCCTGCGGGACTCCATTCTCAATATAGGGACCCACACCTATAAGACAACAGGGGCATATCCTAGCTATATGCCCCCATTGTCCATGATGAGACAACCCCTTTACCCTCCACAAGGAGATGTGGACTTTTCTGCAGGAAGATCCTCAGGAGAGTCATGGATTGGTGGTAGAAGCTGTGACCCAATGATGGCGCAGTCTGGAAAGGAGCCAAGGGTTGAGTCAGGATGCGAAACGTTAAAGGATGAGGCAGCATAGTCAGGAACGGAGCCAAGCAGGGGTGGGCTTCAAATTTTTAACAACCGGTTCCCTACTGAACGGTGGCGTGCGAAGCGATGGAGGCAAACATCTCCAGCAGCCCTGCCAAAGCCAGAGCACCGGATCGGGACGAGGCAGTAACACGGTTCTTCAATCCAGTTGTAGTTGTTGGAGAACTAGAGGAAATTGGCTGAAACCCATGCCTGGAGCCAAGGGTCAGAGCCCGGAGAAGGACAACTGGGACCATAAGATGAGACTGGAACAAGGATGAGGTAGGATCAGGGTCAAACAGGAGTCAATATCAAGATCAGATGGTGCAGGAACGGGAGCCTGAGACGCTGCTGAGCAGGAAAGTCATGGCCCGAAGCAGGCCCCAATGGAAACCAGGGACTGGGTTGGGTGTTAGCAGGGTCTGTGACGTACAAACTGGTCGAGGCAATGCCACTTTACCCTAGTAGTTTTGTTTTCAGTGCTTCTAGGGGGAGGAACAATGTGTGCGATCAATACTGAACAGTACCAATATACACCGTCTGCAGTACAAACACCGGCGTGCACAGAACTCCCGAAGTGAGGTTAGTCCATGTATATTACCAAATACAGCAGGTAACGGTCTTAAAATATAGGCTTATTCCAGTCGAATTAAAACATGATGAAGGTTATCACTAAGGCTATATCCGAAACGCGTCAACCTGATCTGGCTGTCTTGGTTCATCATGTTTTAATTCAACCGGAATAAATCTATTAACACCGTTACGTGCCGGATCTGGTATTCTACTATATACTGTACAGTGCACAATACAGTCCTCCTTATTGTGGACTGAAATCTATGTAGTCATGTGCATGAGGCCTTACAATGTCATGAGGTTCTTATGGCCAAGATTCAGTGTCGATTAACTCCTTAAATGCCACAGTCATGTGTAACTTTTCTCAATCTGCATCTTCTACTGTCTATAGGATCTGGAGACGGGAGGCAGAGGGAATGGGTTTACCCATGACTGTAGGATCAGACTACACACAGAGCTTGACTGTAGTCTGTAACCATTGGATACACATAGCTCTGCATTGGAGGCGTTTACAAAAAGGTAGAAGATTATCAATCTATACGCCAATCTATACATGCTCAAGTCTGCCCAGTCCCCTTTGTGTCCCCATACAATAGTAGTGCCCGACAAATAAGTAACAAGTAAGAATACCACCTTCGAGTGCTAACACCGTAAGAATGTTGACACGGTATGAAGCCCCTGTGGTAAAGTGTACGGTAAAGTAGTGGAGGGAGTGTCTATCTCACACAGGCTCCTCAGCTGGATGAGGTATCTGAAATCCAGAAAGATGCATTTGCTTCAGCAGAGCTCTTTGTTTAAGTTTATATGGGCTGGATTTCTTTGGACTGGGAGATAGGTTTGGTAGAGGGATTTCCCAGTCCACACCCCTCCATTTCAGGTTTTTCCCTTAGCCTGAGGTGATCTCAGGTGAGGAAAAAAAAATCACTAGTAGACGTGCACTGCGGCGGTAATGCAATTGACAATATATGGCTAAACCCTCACGCTGATGTTAAAATGAGACTTTCGCCAATATATTCTTATATCAAGAACATACCGGAGCCCGAGCACCGCGTCAAGGTATCTCAGAGTGGCTCGGGACCTAACACTAACCTACTTTGCCGTATGGGCAATTGTGGAAGGAGCATATAGGCCAAAACACAGCAACCAACTCCTAGTTACCTCCAGCGTGAGATCACACATACAATGGGAGGAGGGAGGATCCCAGGTGAGGCCTGTAGGGATTATCAATGGGGAAATCAAGCAGACCTCAGAATGTCAGTCTGGGGAGAAGGAAGCCTGAGAGGCATTGTGTGGTCACAGTCTGGATCACGATCCCCCCAATGTTTCATGTTGGTGATAGCCAGAAGGCTGCTGAATGGCTGTGTGAAGCCGGATTTCCCCTGGTGTGAACAGGACTTATAAGTGAGACAGGAATCACCTGTGTATTTGGTAAACTCCAAACGGGCAGGTATTTGACGGGACCAAATAAAGCACAGTTTGGACTTTGAAACCTGATATCTCTGTGGAAATCTCTCATTGTCAACCCTACTGCGAGTACTGATCCCTACACCCCTTTATTGCCGGTATGATGCCCCTAAATGCCCCCTCAAAGTAGAAAGTTCCTTTAAATGCCCCCACACATAATAATGCTCTCACATCGTATGATACCCCCATAAGTGCGCCGATACAGTATGAGGTCTCATAGGTGCCCCCACTCAGTATGATTCCCCCATAACTGCCCCTCACACAGTATAGGGCCCCATACGTTTCACTATACACAATGATACCCACTTAGTTTGAATACTCCCCTATCCCACGTTCCTACAATGAGTAGTGCAGTACCGGTGTGCTCAGGTCTCCAGTCTGTGGCTCGGTGCAGCAGGGGCAATGACATCACTGTATTGCACCTGCCTTCACCGAACCGCCAGCAGCAGTAGAATGGTGGAGCAGGGAGCTGACAGTTCCCTGCTTCACCATTGTAACCAGCTGCGTCCTGAGGTTGAAGTTGGGACATGCCACAGTCATCCCAGGACAGTGGAATGGAGGTCAGAATTCAGGACTGTCCCACTGAACTGGGACGATTGGGAGGTAAACAATGTTACCAAAATGTGGTCTAACTTCTTATCCATAACGTTATCTCTTTGTCACATATGGCGGGATCATTTCTTAGCATCTCTCTTCACAGATGTTTCAGATGCCTTCTGCACCAATGGATCCTTGGATTTTTATTGATCTATCTGTGGTCTTTCTAGGTCACGGCACGGCTGTAATCCCATAACGAAGCACGAGGAACACGGAAACATTATAGTGACTGCAGCCTGAGATACTGTGGGAATCCTCCGGACATTGTTATCAACTCAAGGAACCTAAAAGCCAATTTAGATTGCTCACTCTAATTGATGTCTTAGAAAGCACCTTAAAGCAATACCCTTCAGGGAGCTTAAACCAAATCCCTCTGAACCCGCTAAGGAGGTGAAGTTTTTAATAGAATAAATAGCAAGTAATTGAAGTGAAATGGAAAATGTGTTCTGTCACTTGATAAATATCCTCCAGGGATCACTGGATTCAAGTGCGGCTGTCAGTCAATATGGTATACTGTGGAGGACAAGTGCTTCATCCTGGTGATTACATTAATGAAAGACTACAAATCAAAGCAATTCTTATCACAACTGGAGCCAAAATTAAGCATCCTCCTGGATTTCTGTGTGTCTTACAATACACTGTCACCGACGGCATCATATTTTAAATATGAATATATTACTTACAAATTAGGTCTCCTCTAGAAGGAAGAAAACTGCCTCTCTAGTGCTATCTATAGACAGCTACCTAGCCTTGACATGCCTTTGACACAGCTCTTGGAGGGTACTGGTTTTCATCGAGATCCAGGTGGTGTAGGGAACCTTACGGGCAATGCTTCCTGAAAAAAGAATGCACATTGACTTCCAGGGCAGCTACCTATAGGAGGCACTAGAGAGTTGTCTTCCTTCTGGAGGAGAGCTCATTGAAGCACTGCCTATAGGACTATCTGCACTAGCTGGGTCTTTGCAAGGATAATCTGAACCCTTGGAGAGTGTTGCGAAACAAAGGTATATCAAGGCGTTTTAATGGGTCAGATCTTGACCCAATAGAGGGCACTAGAGAGACAGTTTGGTCCCTTCTGGAGAACTAATTTGCATACTTTTTGCCAGGGAGCATTGTCTGTAAAACTGCCAACAAAAACTTAATCCCTGTAAGCATAACTAGTACAACCAGCCAGCTACAGCAGTTACAGTGAAGCACATGTACACATTTGCCATTTACAATTTCTGCAAGTTCTCAGCTCATGGACCTGCAGGTTCAGAGCTCGGTGGGTGTTCTCAGCTTGTGGAGCTGTAGGTTCAGAGCTCAGTGGGTGTTCTCAACCTGTGGAACTGTAGTTACACAGTTCAGTGGGTGTTCTCAGCTTTGGTTTTTAAGCTGGTCAGAATTCAGTGGGTGTTCTCAGCTTGTGGAGCTGTATGTTCAGAGCTCAGTGGGTGTTCTCAGCTTGCAGAGCTGCAGGTTCACAATTTAGTGGGTATTCTCAGCTTGTGGAGCTGCAGGTTCAGAGCTCATTTGGTGTTCTAAGCTTATGGAGCTGCAGGTTCAGAGTTCAGTGGGTGTTCCATGCTCTTGGAGCTGCAGGTTCAGAGCTCAGTAAGTGTTTCCAGCTGGCATAGCTGCAGGTTCATAGCTCAATGGGTGTTCCCTGCTCTTAGAGCTGCAGGGTCAGAGCTCAGTAGGTGTTCCCAGCTCACAAAGCTGCAGTTTCAGAGCTCAGTGGGTGCTCTCTGTGAAGCTACTCTTTATCCCCCTCTTTTCTCTCAAGCCTGTGATATAAATGGAAGCCACAATACCAGTGTGAAGGGGAGCAATGGATTTGGAGTTCAGTATCAGAAAAAAACAGACCCCTCTAAAGAACTTTGGACCTAGTGACACGAAACAGAATTAAATTATAGGTAAATTATCCCACATTAGATGCCAGTAATCTGTTCACCATCCTAAACCACCAGGAATATGAACTGTCCAGAACTTCTTCAAAATCCATGGGGGGAATGAAATCTGACATCTCTACATTGGGCAAATAATCCTGGTCATGTGGTGAACTACTGGTGTGACATAAACAAGACAACGTTTTTCAACCTTCTCCTTATTTTTTCCACCTCTAATATAAATGATGGGGGGAAGGGACTCTACTTATACACGACATTAATATTTCCAGGCTATTACTTTGTTTCCTATTACATCTGTAAATGCAAAGCAATTACCATCAACAGCCACAGCGTTACAGGAATTGTGTGACCGTCCTGTGAAATGAATCGTTACGTTGGAGAATTTTTAGATCTTGCGCAAATTATTCCTGTTTTGACAAGTAATGTTGTCACCAGCAGAGCAGCTGCAAGGAGCATCATGGACATCAGGAGGTGGCTGCTTCCTGCACTGACAAAAAAAATACAATGGTTTATGTGGTGAAGGCTCTGTGTACTGGGAGGACGAGTAATGGATTATATTATGGTATATGATAATGTTGGATAGATCTGAAAATACGTTTTTATTTTTCATGTATTTATCATGAATTACATTTCATGTTCCAGTCAAAATTTGGTTGGTTTCTCAGTGCTGCCCCCTACTGTCCATCTGTTCACTCAGCTATATATGCAGTGCATATTGGAACCCACCTTTGTATTAGGTACTGTGCTGTATAGGTATCAAAATTTATAAAATCCTCACCCTTTCGTAGGAATGAAAAAGAAACTCACTTGCAATGCAATTGTCACATCAGGGGGTAAGTGCAGCCCTGACTTGAACCCCACCGCTGACCCTGCCTGCTTGCACGACCCGTCCTAGGCAACGGCGTACAACTGGGTGACAATCCCTAGCCTAGATACGTGCTGGGGCGTACAGGGGAAGGGGAGAAAACAGGAGAAAATAATAAACAAAACAGAACCACAAGAACAATCGAGGTCGCCGAGCCAAAGTCAAAACCTGGAGAGTACGTAAAGACCAAGGGAGAACCAAAAGCCAAATCCTATAACACGCCGAGGTCAAACCAAGAGAAAACGCAGGGGAGAGGAGGAGAGACGAGAGAATAGTCAAACAACAATAGCCAAAGTCAAACGCAGATGTCACTGTAGCAAGCTCACTGGGGTAAATGAGACCAATCACAGGCAACCTGTGGCCAGCAGGCTGCCTGTTTAAATAGGCCTCCAAGTAGGTCACGTGACAAAGCAGCATCACATGACCTAATTCAAGCACTGGAACAGCTGAGCGCTGGCTTCCTTGCCAACGCTCCAAAGATCCAGGTGGGTCACGTGACGCGGCCAGCGTCACGTGACCTAAAACATAGACAATTCACAACTGGAATCCCTGCCAGGGATGGTGGTAGCTACATTATAATTACTAGGGAAAGGCTGGAGATGGTCCTGATGTGGACCTGAAGGTATGATCCCGAGATGTCTCAGACTACGACTACGAACTTAAAGTGTAACGGTCATTCTTTTTTTTTATTTATTTATGTAATATATAGGGGCGGTGATACTGACCATTTTTGTAATATACTTTAATTACTGAAACCGTACATTTCTATTAGAAAAATAGCTGTAAAGTGGCCCATTTTGAGCCCTGGCAACGCTCGTCTGTCTTCTGTTTACAGAACACAGTCAATGTTGAGCAAGTCTCCACTGTTATGTAAACAGAAGACAGAGGAGCGTTGCTAAGGCTCAAAATGGGCCACTTTAGAGCTGTTTTTCTAATAGAAATGTACGATTTCAGTAATTAAAGTATATTACAACCATGGTCAGAATCACTGCCCCTACACATTACACAAATAAAAAAAAGAAGGACAGTTACACTTTAAGTTTGGTTTGAAATGCATTAGACCTGTATGTGAATGGTACATTGGTTCTTTATGTGCTGGGCTTTGTCTCCCTTCAATAGACTGACCTCAGAAGAAACTTCATTGAATGTTTACATTTTCTAAACGTCTAAAGAGTCTACTTGTTCATCAGCATCTCGAATTTTACTACATATGGAAAGCGTACAACATACTGTTATAGCTTGGTTGTGGTATACTGTATTTGAAATTTAAGGTCTTCAAGGTGACCTCCATCTTCTGAACAACATCTTGTGGATAAACGGTGCTCTCAAGATATAACAGGTACTAACTAGAGATGAGCGAGCACTAAAATGCTTGGGTGCTCGTTATTCGAGTCGAACTTTTCCCGATGCTCGGGTGCTCGTTTCGAATAACGAACACCATTGAAGTCAATGGGAGATTCGAGCATTTTTTGCAGGGGACCAAGGCTTTGCCTAGGGAAGGCTGGGTGAAAACCTGGAAACCTCAGAAAATGATGGAAACACCACGGAAATGGACAGGAAACAGCAGGGGCAGCATGCATGGATGCCTCTGAGGCTGCCTAATCCCACCATTACACGTCGCACAACAGTCGGTGAGCGGCAGGGTTGCCAACCGTCCGTAAATTTACGGACAGTCCGCAAGAAATGGTTGCTTTTCTCTGCCGTCCGTAGCGTCCGGCAGAAAAAAGCAACGTCCGTAATTTTTGGGCCGAAACCCCGACGTCTCTTACTGCGCATGCGTGCGTAGTGCATGCAGCGCAGAAAGAGAAGTTCCGGCAAGGATTACCTTAGATGGGCCCGGCCGGGGCCAGCAGCTGCGCAGGAGGCAAGCGGGGCGGCCGCAGGTATAAATCATGTGGGGAGAGAGGGGAGGGGCGAGCACGGCCAAGGCGGTCATGTGACTGTGTGATGTCATCAAGATGATGCCAGATGCAGATGAGGAGCCACTGCTGGAGCAGGAGCCGGCCTGGGACACCTGTACTTGTACTAGTAAGTAATGTACAGCTCGACCACAGTAGTCAGTAGTGTAATTAATGGAAATTTTAGTCAGTGAGTAGCAGGCAGCAGAACTGGTGCTGCTGTCATTTAGTTAAGGCATTTAAGCTACTAGGGTAATTAAGGGGACAGTATAATTACTAGGGGCACAATGGGGGCTATCTAACTTCTGGGGGCACA
The DNA here is from genome assembly GCA_900303285.1 of Rhinella marina. NCBI lineage: Eukaryota > Metazoa > Chordata > Amphibia > Anura > Bufonidae > Rhinella > Rhinella marina. The sequence continues at coordinate 20,804 of ONZH01006818.1, read as the reverse complement.
ATGGGGGCTATCTAACTTCTGGGGGCACAATGGGGGCTATCTAACTTCTGGGGGCACAATGGGGGTTATCTAACTTCTGGGGCACAATGGGGGCTATCTAACTTCTGGGGGCACAATGGGGCTATCTAACTTCTGGGGGCACAATGGGGGCTATCTAACTTCTGGGGCACAATGGGGGCTATCTAACTTCTGGGGGCACAATGGGGGCTATCTAACTTCTGGGGGCACTTTAAACTACTGTGGCACTACAGGGATTATCTGAACTACAGGGGGCTATTTAAACTACTGTGGCACTACAGGGACTATCTGAACTACAGGGGGCTATCTAAACTACTGGGGCACTACATGGGGCTATCTAATCTACTGAGAGCACTATCTGAACTAAAGGGGTCTATCTAACTTCTGGGGGCACTGTGGGGGCTAACTTAACTACAGGGGGCAATTTAAACTACCGTGGCACTACAGGTGCTATCTAAACTACTGGCGGCACTACAGGGGGCTATCTAAACTACTGGCGGCACTACAGGGGGCTATCTAAATTCTTGGGGCACCACTACATGGAGCTATCTAAAGTGGGGGTACTATAGGAGGCTACCTAAACTACTGTGGGCACTAGAGGGGACCATTTAAGCTACTGGGGGCACTATAACGGGTTATAATTACTGGGACCATTACAGCGGGTCCTTATTATTTCTGGGAGCACTACTGGAGGCACTATGGGAAAAATGGTTTCTATTATGGGGAATTATTTCTACTACCAGGGGTACTATTGGGGGTGTTACTATTATTAGTACAATATGGAGGGCACTACTGCTAAAAGGGCTACTTGTGGAGCATTATCACTATTGGGGCACTATTACTGATGAGGGCACTCTGGGAAAGAATTATTAGTATCAGTGGGACTTTGGGGAGCACTGTAACTATATGGGGTCCTACCTATATGGCACTGTTATATCTACAGTATAGTATTTGGGGACATTGGGGAGCACAGTGGGCGCAGTATTTTAGGTAGCAGCAGGATAACAGTAAAAGTGGGTAATCTATGATGTCTTTGTGGCAAACTCTGCAGAGAGAAGATGGGGCTGAAAGAACTTGTCGTGGCGGTCTGGGCCAAAGAGAGAAGATGAGAAAAGAGAACATCTACATCAGGGAGACGTCACTGGATGTAAGAGGTATGTGGTGATTTGTCATCTTGTATGTTTGGTAATGTCCTATGTCCTTAGAGCCATTTTATGCAGCTCTGGTCTGTTAAACTGCAGCAAGGACTTGCCGGTATATGGTATGTTACTGCTGCAGCCAAACACCAATCGGTGATCTAATGGCTGCAGTGGTCACATGCCATACACCTGCACATCAGTGTGTACATCGCCAGCACTATGACAGATGTGCACACTCGCCCATTACATGCCTGTCAGTCTTTGTTTACATGGCAGCAGCAATGATGCCAGAAAGTCCAGCGTGTCACAGGCATCATCACTGCAGCCATATAACCAAAGCACTCAGACTAGAAGCAGGGATGGAACAGCTGAAAATGTTGGTTTCTTTTCCATATGCAATATTTTATTTTTACTTACTGAACAATCCTCTTCATTCTGGGGCGTGGAAGGGGCGTGGCCTCTAAAAAGGGGGTGTGGCATGTGTCTGTAAAAATTTTGGGCTGTCCGTAAATTTTGGTTCAGTTGTCCAGAAAAATTTTAAAGGAAGGTTGGCAACCCTGGTGAGCGGGCAGTTGTAGGCGGCGCTGCGCTGCCCTGAGAGTGGCAGCATCTGTGGTGGACTTGCGGAAATGCGCACAGATGCGGCGCACCTTGGTGAGCAAATCAGACAGATTGGGGTATGTCTTGAGGAACCGCTGAACTATTAGATTGAACACGTGGGCCAGGCATGGCACATGTGTCAGTCTGCCGAGTTGCAGAGCCGCCACCAGGTTACGCCCGTTGTCACACACAACCATGCCTGGCTTGAGGTTCAGTGGTGCCAGCCACACATCGGTCTGCACCGTGATGCCCTGTAACAGCTCTTGGGTGGTGTGCCTTTTGTCACCTAAGCTCAGCAGTTTGAGCACCGCCTGCTGGCGCTTACCCACGGCACTGCTGCTGCGCCTAGAGCTACCGACTGAAGGCATAGTACGTCTGAGAGACCGTGACCGAAGTAGGCCCCGCAATCCTCGGTGTGGGCAGTACATGAGCGGCCCCAGGGTCATTCTCGGTCCCAGCCTCCACCAAGTTAACCCAATGTGCCGTCAGTGAGATATAGTGTCCCTGCCCGGCAGCACTTGTCCACGTTTCCGTGGTTAGGTGGACCTTCTCAGAAACAGCGTTGGTCAGGGCACGGATGGTGTTCTCTGACACGTGCTGGTGTAGGGCTGGGACGGCACATCGGGAAAAATAGTGGCGGCTGGGGACCGAATACCGAGGGGCAGCCACCGCCATGAGATTGCGAAAGGCCTCGGTCTCTACCAGCCTATAGGGCAGCATCTCCAGGCTAAGCAATTTGGAGATGTGGACTTTGAGGGCTTGGGCATGTGGGTGGGTGGAACTGTATTTCCTCTTGCGCGCCAGCGTCTGCTATAAAGACAGCTGAACGCTGCGCTGGGACACATTGGTGGACACTGTGGAGGATCGTGGAGGCGAAGGTGTGGTTTTCCGGCGGGAGGCACTCGTGCCGAGGTCATGGGCAGGGGGTTGACTAGCAGAGTCAGCGAGTGACACAGGGGAAGGAGCAGTGGTGTGACCCGCAGGAGGTGGTGAACAGCCTTGGTTCCATTGAGTGGGGTGTTTAGCACTCATATGCCTGCGCATGCTGGTGGTGGTTAGGCTAGTAGTGGTGGCACCCCTGCTGATCCTGGTGTGGCACAGGTTGCACACCACAGTCCGTCGGTCATCCTCACTTTCTTTAACCCCTTCATGACATAGCCATTTTTCACCTTAAGGACCAGGCCAAATTTTGGAAATATGACATGTGTCACTTTATGTGGTAATAGCTTTGAAACACTTTTACTCATCCAAGCCGTTCTGAGATTGTTTTCTCGTGACACATTGTACTCCATGACAGTGGTAAATTTGAGTCAATATAAATCACCTTTATTTATTAAAAAGTCCTAAATTTACAGAAAATTTGGAAAAAATTGTAATTTTCAAACTTTGAATTTCTCTGCTTTTAAGGCACATTGTGATTTCTCACAAAATAGTTATTACTTTACATTTCCCATATGTCTACTTTATGTTACCATCATTTTGTAGATATAATTTTATTTTTTGGGGACGTTAGAAGGCTTAGAATTTTAGAAGTAATTCTTAAAAATTTTAAGAAATTTTCCAAAACCATTTTTTTTAAGCACCAGTTCAGTTCTGAAGTCACTTTGTGGGGTTAACATAATAGAAACCACCATAAATTACCCCATTTTAGAAACTACACCCCTCAAGGTTTTCAAAACTAATTTTACTAACTTTGTTAACCCTTTATGTCTTCCACAAGATTTAAAGGAAAATGGAGATGACATTTCTAAATTTCACTTTTTTGGCAGATTTTCCATTTTAATCCATTTTTTCCTGTAACACATCAAGGGTTAATAGCCAAACAAAACTCAAAAACTATTACCCTGATTCTGCGATTTACAGAAACACCCCACATGTGATTGTCAACTACTGTATGGGCGCACAGCAGGGCGCAGAAGGAAAGGTGCGCCAAATGGTTTTTGGAGGGCAAATTTTGCTGGACTGGTTTTCAGACTCCATGTCCCATTTGAGGCCCCCCTGATGCACCCCTACAGTAGAAACAACCAAAAAGTGCCCATATTTGGAAACTAAGGGATAAGGTGACGTGTTATTGATATTATTTTGGGTTACATATGATTTTTGATCGCTTTATATTACACTTTTTGTTAGGCAAGGTAACCAAAAATGGCTGTTCTGGCTCAGTTTTTATTTTTATTTTTTTACTGTGTTCACCGAGGGGTTAACTCCTGTGATATTTTTGTAGAGCAGGTTGTTACGGACGTGGCGATACCTAACATGTATAGTTTTTTTTATTTATTTAAGTTTTACACAATAATATCATTTTTGAAACAAAAAAATCATGTTTTAATCTGTCCAATGTCTGAGAGCTGTAGTTTTTTTATTTTTTGGGCAATTGTCTCAGGTAGGGGCTCATTTTATGCGGGAAGAGGTGACGGTTAGATTGGTACTATTTTGAGGGGCATACGCCTTTTTGATCGCTTGCTATTAAAATTTTTGTGACGTAAAGTGACAAAAATGGCTTTTTTTACCCTGTTTTTATTTTATTTTTTTTACCGTGTTCACCTGAGGGGTTAACTCCTGTGATATTTTTGTAGAGCATGTTGTTACGGACGTGGCGATACCTAACATGTATAGTTTTTTTTATTTATTTAAGTTTTACTCGATAATATCATTTTTTAAACAAAAAAATCATGTTTTAGTCTCTCCATAGTGTGAGAGCTGTAGTTTTTTTATTTTTTGGGCAATTGTCTCAGGTAGGGGCTCATTTTTTGCGGGAAGAGGTAACGGTTAGATTGGTACTATTTTAAGGGGCATATGCCTTTTTGATCGTGTGGTATTGCACTTTTTGTGATGTAAAGTGACAAAAAATGGCTTTTTTGACACTGTTTTTATTTTTTTTTTTTTACGGTGTTCACCTGAGGGGTCAGGGCATGTGATATTTTGTAGAGCAGGTTGTTACGAACGTGGCGATACCTAACATGATTGGGGTATTTTTTTTCTTTTTTTACTAATTTTAAATTTGAGTTTTGGGGGGAAAAATAGGATTTTTTAAAACTTTTTTTTAACTTTTTTTTTTTTTTTTTTTACACTTTTTTAGACTCAGACCCACTTGGTTCTTGAAGAACCAGTGGGTCTGATTGTTCTATAATACACTACAGTACACTGTATAGTGTACTGCAGTGTATTTTCACTCTTGCTAAGCCTTGTCAGGCTCCTGCTTTTAGCAGGAGCCTGAACAGGCTTACTTACACCATGGCAACCGAGACGCTTCTGAAAGCGTCTGGTTGCCATGGTAACCATCGGGACGCTGCCAGAGCAGAACAGCGTCCCGATGGAAGGGGGAGGGAGCTTCCTCCCCCTCTTCAGTCCACACCATCGGCGCTGCCAGCGCACCGCAGCGCCGATGGGAGAGGGAGGGAGCTCCCTCCCTGTTAACCCTTTCCATGCCGCGGTCCCTACGGACCGTGCATGGAAGGGGTTAAACTGCTGACATCGGCGCCAGCACCGATGTCAGCAGTTTGAAGCAGAGTATCAGCTGTATGCTGATACTCTGCTTCACCCGCTCGGCCATCCTGAACATCAATGCTGCGGCGATGCCGCCGCCATACCGCACGCCCGCCGGCCGGCCCGCCCGCCCGCCGCACATTACACCCCCCCACCCCCCTGAAAATGGCAAAAAATAGCGATCTGGGGTGGGGGGGTGTATATAGTAGAAAAAAATAATTATTTATTTATTTTAAATTCTATTTAGTATTGCATCGCTATGATTGGCTAGTCTGTATAGACTAGCCAATCACAGCGATCGATAGCCCGGGACCGCCCCCATTGGTCCGGGCTGGTAAGCTGAGACCCCTGGCTGTAAGTAACAGCCGGGGTCTCAGCACTGTCACCATGTCAGCAGACATGGTGACAGTTTCATGTAATGACGAGTATACTCGTCATGGAGCGTTAAATAGCAGTGCTCCATGACGAGTATACTCGTCATATAGCGTGAAGGGGTTAAAGAACCTCCAGACTTGCGAACATCTAGGCCTCGCCACGGGAGCTTCACTACGTGAAACAGTTACTGCTGATGCACCAGCTCTGGCCCTGCTTCTCCCTCTGGCCACACCACTGCCTCTTACAACCTGTTCTGGTGCAGCACTCGCCTCCGCCTCAGAAGCACTGTCTTCACTCGGCTTATCAACCCAGCTTGGGTCAGTCACCTCGTCATCCTCCGATTCCTCAGTCTGCTCCCCCCTCGGACTTCCTGCCCTGACAACAACTTCACCACTGTCTGACAACCGTGTCTCCTCATCGTCCGATACCTCTTTACAACCTTCTTCCACTAACTCAACATTGTCATCATCATCACCCACAGACTGCGACAGTTGGAAAACTTGGGCATCGGGAACGAGGTCAGCAGCAACCTGAGAAGTGGTTTGTGACTCTGGGAAGGGTCCAGAAAACAGTTCCTGAGAGTATGCCGGATCGCATTCCAAATTTTCCTGGGAGGGGGCAGACTGGGGGATAGGAGGTTGAGGTGGAGGAGCCAGAGGAGTGCTCCCTTGGGTAACGTGGGTGGACTGCGTGGAAGACTGACTGGTGGACAAATTACTTGAAGCATTGTCCGCAATCCACGACATCAGCTGTTCGCATTGTTGTGGTTTCAACAGTTCTCTACCACGTGTCCCTGTAAGTTGAGACATGAAGCTAGGGAGTGTAACTCTGCGGCGTTCCACAGCTCCCTCATCAGCAGGTACTGTCTCACCCTGCCCAGGACCACGGCCTCTGCCCCCTGCAGTAATTGAATGCCCACGCCCTCGTCCTCGACCCTTAGCCCTGGGGTTCAACATTTTCTGTATATAAGTGTATTATATAAAAAATAAAAAATAAATGGGACTGCTGTACTGAAACCCACAAACTTGTTCAGTCTGGTTTAATTAAGTGACGTACAGAAAGTGTCACCTGGACAGAAAATACGGATTGGAGCGAGTGTACTGAACTGTGACACACAGAAAGGTTCCACGCAGCTGTGTGAAATGGATTTGTATCACTGAGCTAAAACAACAAAAAACTATTTTTTTTATATATTTTTTTTTAGTTTTGTTTTTTTTGGGAACGTGACGCGCAGAAACTATCGTAGAGCTAACTGACACCCTGCTGACGGTGGCTTTTTTGACTGCGACCCAGACAAATGTCGCACAGAGATTTTTGGAATCAAGCTATATGAGAGCAAAAGACTTGGTTGTATTAAGTGACGTACAGAAAGTGTCACCTGGACAGAAAATACGGATTGTAGTGAGTGTACTGAACTGTGACACACAGAAAGGTTCCACACTGCTGTATGAAATGGATTTGTATCACTATAACAATAAAAAAAAAAAGGGGTTATATATGGCGATAGCTGCACTACTAGTGCCAGCCAGCCAGCCAAGCCAGGAGACAAAAAAAAATGTCTTGTAGCCCTTAGAAGGGCTGTTGGGTTCTTTGTGGGTGATTCCTGCCTAACAGAGAACTAAATGCAGCCCTAACACTGTCCCTGAAAGGCGGCAGCTCTATCCCTAACGACATCCAGACGGCATCTGAGCCGAGCACCGCGGCCAGTCACTAGTATATTCCAGGGTCACCTGATCAGGCCAGCCAACCCCTGCTATTGACATGTAAGGGCCCCACGTGATGCTGGGTGTACCGCAGAGTCTCCTGGCTTGTGATTGGCTGTGTTTATAGGCGCCAAAAATGCACGATGCGGAAGTTGCCATTTCCTCGAGCATGGCGAGATACTCGTCCAAGCAGCGAGCACTTACGAGTACCCTAATACTCGAACGAGCACCAAGCTTGGACGAGTATGCTCGCTCATCTCTAGTACTAACCGCAGTGGGTGTTGGGCATGGCCACTAATTGGCCTTGTAGATGAGAAACTGGGAGACAGAGAACTGTGATGATGTGAAGAAGTAGAGCAGCTACAATCAGCAGCTCCAAGTGGGGTAAGGAACGTGGCTGACTCACGAAGACCTGGCATTGAACGACCTCTTCATTTCGAGGCATCACAGCTGGATAAATTGGTGTCCTCCAGGATATGACCAGTACTAACTGCAATAGCTGTTGGGCATGCCCACTAATTGGCCTTCAGGATAGGAAATTGGGAAGCGACAAGCCTCGATAGTAGGAAGAAGTTAGCAGCTTCAAGTGGGGGCAAGGAACGTGGCTGACTCACGAAGACCTGGCATTGAACGACCTCTTCATTTCGAGGCATCACAGCTTGCCACCTCCCAATTAGGAGTTTGGTTAATGAGAGCAATTAGAAGCCGTTACTCATTGCTACCAAATCATGAAGATTAAACACTGCCTAAGTCAATCAAACTCTGCACCGAGACTGAGGCGTCCATATTTCGAATCTCTTGAAGTGGAAATGAGATGATAAGCTCAGTGTGCGGACCCTGTAAGATCTTCACATACACTGACTCTGTAAATGCCAATGTCACCGCCTGCTCTATGCATGAAAATATCATTACGTATTTCTCCCCTCCCCCTCCACTCGAGAATATGACATTTAGAGGCGCCTTTCTCTTGGGGGGGAAGATTTTCATGCACAGCTTTGTACATTATGTATCGTAGCCAATTATTCGCTATGAGGTGCATAAGACCTGACTAATATTTTAGGAATCAGCGAAACGCTCCTGTCTTTTTGCTATTTATAATAATAATGATAGACGTGTCAGAATGTAGCGTAGACAGTGTACATGAGTGTTCAGAGAGTGGCACATTCCTGCAGTCACTATTCCCTTATTTGAAGACATTTAATAAGAGGCTGTTCACTTGACGTGTGACTATTTCTGTATCGACGTCACAAAAATCACGGACTGATGTATTTTTAGAGGTTTGCAAATGTCTTAAATTTCATTTTTCGTTATTTTCTGTCTTTGAAATATGGACCAAAAGGGGGTTCGTAGAGTTCTTTACCGATACTGAACCCTCCTAGAAATGGTTGGAGATTTTGAAAATTGGGAATTGGCAAGAAAGGTGTCAGCATCTCTTCCAAAGAAATACTGGCAGGGGTGTAGCGATGGGGGTTGCAGTCACTACTTGATGGGTCCAAAGCTCCATTGACATGTAAGAAGAAAGCAGTCTCGTACAGTAAATGACATAATATTGCTACAATAGCGCCCGACTCCAGCGGTGGATTGGTGAGTCATGAGCCATTCTGTTGGCACTGGAGTGTGGAATCTAAGGGATCTCCCACTCTTCATTCTGGAACCCTGCATGGAGGCACAGATTTTGCTGCCAGCAGGTTGCAAAGTTGCTATCCCAAGAAGTTAAAAAAGAACTCCCGCAAGACATTTTATTCCATGTCCTGCTTGAAAGATACATGATGTAATCTGTAGTGAATGGAATTTTCTTACCAGTGTCTGTATTTGTGAGTTATATCTCCCTGATGTTTCTCATCTGTGTCATGTGACCAGCAATCAGACCCACCAACTCACACAGCATCTTATGGGTGGACAGGAAGTCTATTTCTCTATGCATTCCTATGGGAGCCTCACTCTCAGTCTCATAGGAATGAATAGAGCAGTAACTGGTTTCCTGTCCTGGGTCAGTTTCAGATCAAAGAGTTGGTCACATGACAATCAGCTACAATCAGAAGAGAGGGGATAACTCACAATTACAGACTCTGATAAGAAGATTACATTCACTACAGATTATATCATGCAACTTTCTAATAGGTGAGAGAATAAAAAATTTTGTGGGAGTTCTAATTTAAGAGTAGGGATGAGCGAACTGCAATATTCGGGTTCGTTCTGATCTTTTGCGAGTTCGGGTACCCGAACCCAGACTTTTTCACTGAATTTTATTATTTTCTGTTATAACATGGTTATAGCGGAAAATAATAGAATTCTTAAGACAGAATGCAAAAGAATATGGCAATTTAGGAGTAAAAAAAAACAAAATAACTCACCTCATCCACTTAATCGCACTGTTGCAGTGTCTTCTATCTTCTTTCAACAGGACCTGCCAAAGGACCTGCGGTGACATCATCGCAGGCCCCGCTAAATGATGATAGAAGGACCTGCGATAATGTCACCGCGGTGATGTCATTGCAGGTCGTTTTGAAGGTCCTGCTGAAAAAAGATAACAGACACTGCGGCAGAGCGGTCAAGTGGATGAGGTGAGTTGTTTTGTTTTTTACCCCTAAATTGCCATATTCTTTTGCATTCTGCCTTAAGAATGCTTTGATGGAGGCAAAGTCAGGAAATATTCAAGGGTCAGGATCAGGACCATAGTGATATCCAAGAGCAAGAAAAAGGTCAGGATCAGAGTCAATCAGGAGTCAATCTCAGGGTCAGGCGGCACAAGTGCAGAAGCCACGGATGGCTATACATGGCAGGACATTTCACCTATGAAAAGCTTCCAGGCTTATCATCTTTGAATGTCTTTTTCCTGCTGAAGAGTCTCAGTAGGAGAGCTGTGCCCAAAACAGCAGGAGTGTGGAAGAAGACAGAAGCTGGAAGCGGCCATCATCTAGATCCTGGGCCTGGTGACGGAACGGACAAGATTAGTAACACATGTATTTGGTAGACAGATACATTTCTATTATATGGTCAGTGAAACTTCACCCAAACTCAAGGAGGGAATCTTACAAGCAATGCTGCCTGGGGAAAATGTATGCAAAGTAGCTCTCCTCCACAAGAAAGAAAGCTGTTCTGTAGATCCATCTACCCTATCTCCGTCAATCAATCTCCGACCCAATAAACTGCTATGAAATATGACTAGGGCAGGGGTGTAACTACCATAGCGGCAGACCATGCGACTGCTATGGGGCCCAGGGCAAGAGGGGGCCCAGTCTTAGTTGGGATCATCTCCTCTTCTACTGGAGGTGAAAACTTGGTCAGGACTCTACCTTCTAAAGGAACAACTTTTAGCAAATGAGGCAGTGGGGAAATGGTCTAACGGTCATTGAAAGGGGTTTAGGCGGAAACCCTTCTGTCCTGTGTGAGGGCTTGGTTTGATCCTTGCTATGGGCCCCTTACTTCTTTATGTACGCCACTGGACTAGGGGTATCAGCCAAACCAGGGATATCCATAGTAGGTGTGTGGAAACTGAAGAACCTGGAAGAAGCCCACTTAATACAAGGAGAACATACCATCTCCATGTAATGTCATCCTTGGTCGGATTCAAATCAGGACCTCAATGCCACAAGGCAACGGTACTACCCACTGAGACACCAAGATCTCCCAAAAACTTTGAGTCCTCATCATAAAAATGTCACTATCATTTTACAAAGATCTGAAAATCTTATACTAGACCAATTATGGGATCTATAGTAAATCTTCCACTTCTAGGTGCCTTTAACGGGGCGGTCAACCCGTAATTTCTTCACGGGTTGAGATGGGTCACTGGTGCTGCCACCAACTGTTGAGGGGTCATTTCCTTGGTGTTGTGAGAGATCAAGAAGAGTCATATTAGGATTGGTGAGGTATCATTTCTTTAGTTTTTCAAGCTGATCTGACCCTATTCTAAAAAAATAAAAAAATCTGTTTGAATACCCCTTTAAGACAGGCATGGTTAATTTGGTCACAGTGATCTCAGTGAGAAGGAGAGACGTGAAGGGTGTAGGGGGCCTTGGCCAGGGAGGGGGCACTCGAGTCTGCCTTGTTTGAGGAAAATTGTTTGCATTCTTCCACTGATTTAAAACTGGAGCCAAGAATGAAATGTGAAGGGTCCGGTGCCAAGAGCAGCACATTAAACAGATTTGCAGCTCCTTCTACTCCAGTTTCCTCTTGGTGCAGTTCACTTGAGTCATGCTATGTCTTCCATATGGTTTTCTTAAACAAGTAAGGGGAGGAAAAAAAGAGAAAGCATCTGAGACCTGTGACCTGCCTGATGTTCCATACATCTCGTGCCTCCGAATGGGATGAGTCTTCTGCATAGGAAATTTCTGAACATGTTGTGCCTTTGTGAAATGACTGTAGCTGGAGAGGAGGGAAACTGCAGCAATTCGAGAACATTAGTCAGTGCTTTAGAGGGGAAGTCCACCCACATGTGATCATCTGACACATCATTGAGGTATCTCAGAAGATGGCGCTGGTGATGTTCTTCTAAAAACATGTAGAGCGTTCCAACACTTTTAGTGCTGCTTTGAGATGTCCATCACCGGTTGCTGATAAAACAGTCTAAACAAAGGGTCCTACAGGGAGGTGCCAAAGAAGTTTGGGTACTATCTGCAGATCTTGTGGTGGTGCGAGTTCAAGGACTCCTCCAATGTGATCTTCTGTTTTCATGTTAAAAAATCATTTTTGTCTGGATTTAGGCTGCTTTCATGTTTGCTGCAGGGGATTCCGGCAGGTGAACAGCCTGCCGGATCCATGCTGCCACAGGTGCACGTGTTGGGCCAGAACTACGCTCCGGCCCCATTCATTATAATGGGGGCGGGCCGCGGATCCAGCTTCAGCAAGGCAAACTTGCCGAGAGGCGGCTTGACCAAAATGACAACATGTCGCATTTTTGGTCCGGCCACCTCTCGGCAAGTTTGGATCCGCCTGGATCCGTGCCGCCGCAGGTGCACGTGTGGGGCCGGAATTACGCTCTGGCCCCATTTACTATGATGGGGCCGGGCCGCGGATCAGGCTTCAGCACGGCAAACTTGCCGAGAGGCGGCTGGACCAAAATTACAACATGTCGTACCTTTGGTCCGGCCGCTTCTCAGCAAGTTTGCCGTGCTGCGGCGGATCCGCGGCCCGCCCTCATTATAGTGAATGGGGCCGGAGCGTAGTTTCGGTGAAACTACTAAATGTGAAAGCACCCTTAGCCTAAAAAGTAGGTTGTCTGGTTATTTCAAATATCTATTATGGAAGGGGGGGGGCTTCCACATTTGGGACCTTCATCTAATACCCAGAGGTTTGTGCAATATAAAGACAGCCCATTGACTGGAATGTGAAAGGTGTAATACTTTATATCTCCTGCGGGGTCGCTGCAGGGAAATTCAACAGTAGGTCAAACACATGCATGATGTCATCTTGGTTTACCTTGAAAGGTCTCTTCAGGTGTGGGGTATGCAGTAATTGTCAAATGTGATTGGGGGGGGGGGTAATTTTTGGGGAAAAATGTCATGTGTGGAATCTTGAAAAATATCCTTGATACCTAAAGGCTTGAATTTAGAAATGGAAATATCTGGTTTTCTGAAGAATATGTAGTGTGTGGTGGGACCTCCACCAATGTAGTCTATCAGTGCCTGGACCTGCGCTGTCCCCACCCCATACACTAATCTTCCCTTACTTCATCTGCGATACTTGTATTTATATTTTTTTTCTTCTAATTCATGCATTTTTTAAATGTTTTATACCTATTTTATATTTTAAATTATTGCTTTTATTATTGAGGATTTGTTTTAAAGAAAACCTGACCCACATAACGCCTCAGCTATAGTCATTATGTCTTCAACTCTGTCTTTGCCTCTTTTATCCACTGGAAAACTATACCAAAAAACACCTGTATTCATCCCCGACGACGTATGCAAATTGGCTGCCTAAAGTCAAGGGGGCAACGGTCCTGAGGCTCCAAGTCAAGTTAGCCATGCCCCCGTCCTGCCTCTTTCTCCTGATTGATGGCTCATTGCTTTATTGCTTTTTTTTTTTTACTTCAGGCGCAATGTGCCTGAGATTCTGTGCATGCGACATTCTGTTTCACTTTCAGCGTCTGCACGGTGAGCCCATCTTTAGTGTACCTGGCTTCAGAGGCTCACTGCGCAGGTGCCAACCCCCAGGAGAGGGCCTCTAAAGCCAAGAACACTGAAGATCGGCTCACCACGCAGGCGCTGGAAATAAAACAGAACAGCGCACGTGCAGGATCTCAAGGAAAAAAAGGCACTGAGCTGTCAATCAGGAGGAAAGAAGCAGGACACGGGGCATGGGTAGCTTGACTTGTAGCGTCAAGACCATTGCCCCTTTCAATTCAAGCAGCTTATTTGCATACGACTTTTTGATACCTTTCTCTTGTCTGTATGCAAAACAGCTGCAGAGAAATAGATGTTTTTATTCATATGCAAATTAGAAATTTGAGCACCGGGAGGCAGGGCTAAATCATTTGAGCACTGCTTTTTAACATCCCCTGTGCTCTGCAAACTGCCCCCTCCACTGTAATTGACAGGACTAGACTGCTGAGAGCAGAGCTGGGTCCTAGCATCTACATATCATATACACTATGTACTATAGCTTCACCACACTGAGATCTGCTCAGAAGCTAATCTACATATTACTGCTTTATTCATAAGCACAATATATAATTAGAAACAAACCAGTAATGTGTGTTAGCTTATAAACATAGAAAACACATACATCTCTATGTGGTATTGCTATAGCGTAGGGTTAAATTTTTGGTTTTGCACATAGAGATCCCTTGACTTTTCTTCAGATATTTTTTTCTTCCACATTTAACACACAATAAAAGCCTCTATCCTTATCATATTGAGAATATTGCTTTTAGCCTTAAAAACAAATAAATATTGCTGGTTTCTTTATATCATATATTGTGAATAAACTACTAATAGGTTTTAGGTTTCTAAGTCAAAAAACACTATTCTCAATATAGTAAGGCATTTTATTGTCATTATATGATTATTTATTATAGTCAATCTCCCCTCCCCCCTGTCAATCAAGTGGGGGGGAGGGGAGAGTGTTCAGAGCATAGGGGGTGTTACAAAGTAGTGCTCAAAGGATTCAGTCCTGCCTCCTGGTACTCGAACTTCTCATTTGCATATAAATAACAACACTGATTTCTCTGCAGCTGTTTATCATACAGACAAAAGAAAGATATTGTTTCAGTCAGCATGATGAGCCCTACCAGGCAGTACGTCTGGTTTAATAGGGTTGATTCTAGTGACAGAGCCACCTTAAGTAGAGGGACCATTTTTGTTTTTGCATTTTCCTTTTTTCCTATCCACATTCCAAGAGCCAGAACCTTTTAAAATCTCTGTTCACATAGCCATATGGTGGCTTATTTTTTATGGAACAGGTAATATTTAATTTACCACTTGTAATGGAAAATAAATTCTTTGGAGGCGTAAAACTGAAAAAAAAAACCCTCACAATTCTATCAAGGTTTTTGGGGCTTTGAGTTCACTGTGAGCTAAACAGGACCAACATCCTTATTCTGATTACGGAGATACCAAATTTGTCATTTTTATTTTGTTTCACTACACTTAAAAAAAAAAAAACTTAAAAAAAAATCTAAATTTTCTTTGTATCGCCATTTTCTGACAGCCATAACTTTTTTTTATATTTCCGTCTACAGAGCTGTATGAGGACTTGATTTTGGGTTACGTACAGTTGTATCATCAGTTATATTGTTTTTTAGGGAGACAAGAAGGTGACCAAAAATGGCCAACCATGGATTTTTTTTCCCATTGTGGCATTCACAGCATAGGAAAAATTGGCATTTTGGGACACAGAGATACCTATTATATTTTTTTTATTGGGTGGTTTGAATTTTTAACATAGGAACTGGGGAGAAGAAAAATGGCAGCAGGGGCTCTGGATGAGTTAGAATGTGAAATATTAGGCTGTAACAGGAGGCAGTTTGTTTGTTCAAGGGCTGGCGAGCGGTGCAATAATGAGCGTCTGCAGGTCGCAGTGAAGCACAGTGGAGGGTCCTTACAATTTGTCTGCTGCATTTCTGCAAGTGGAGTTGAGGATCTTGTCAGGGTTAACAACGTCCTCAATCCTGTGAAATAAAAACATATACTTATCCATCAGAAGCGTCTGATTGTCTCCAAATTTATTCTGCAGCAGAAGAACAATCCCAAACATCCGGCCAATGTCATTAAGAACTATCTTCAGTGTAAAGAAGAAGGAGGAGTCCTGGAAATGATGATATGCCCCCCACAGTGAACTGATCTGAACATCATCCGGTCTGTCTCGGATTACATGAAGAGACAGAAGGATGTGAGCAAGCCTACATCCACAGAAGATCAGTGTTTATTTCTCCAAGATGTCTGGAACAGCCTCCCTGCAGTGTATAGAAGAAGGAGGAACCCTGGAAGTGATGATATGGCCCCCACAGAGCCCCGATCTGAACATCATTCAGTCTCTCTGGGATTACATAGCCAAAAGACATAAGGATCTGAGCAAGCCTACATCTACAGAAGGTCTGTGCTTAGTTTTCCAAGATGTCTGGAACAACCTCCCTGCCAAGTTCCTTCAAAAACAATGTAAAGAAGAAGGAGGAGTCCTGGAAGTGATGATATGGCCCCCACAGAACCCTGATCTGAACATCATCCAGTCTGTCAGGGATTACATGATGAGACATAAGGATCTGAGCAAGCCTACAACCTTAGAAGATCTCTGCTTAGTTATCCAAGATGTCTGGAACAATCTCCCTTTCAAGTTCCTTCAAAAACAGTGTAAGGAAGAAGGAGGAATACCGGAAGTTATGATATGGCCACCACAGAGCCCTGATTTGAACATCAACTAGTCTGTCTGGGATTACATAAAAAGACATAAGGATCTGAGCAAGCCTACATCCACAGAAGATCTGTGTTTAGTTCTCCAAGATGTTTGGAACAACCTCCCTGGCGAGCTCCTTTAAAAACTCTGTTCAGTGTATACCTGGAAGGCAAATGGTGGTCACACTGAATATTGATTGGATTTATATTTCTCTTTTCTTCATTCAGTTTGTGTTTTCTTGACTGATAAAAATAAACTTTCCCACACCTGCCCATACATTGGCACAGTAATGTATGTACACAACGACTTCACCAGCAGAATAGTGAGTGCAGCTCTGGAGTATAATACAGGATGTAACTCAGGATCAGCACAGGATAAGTAATGTATGTACACAGTGACTGCACCAGCAGAATAGTGAGTGCAGCTCTGGAGTATAATACAGGATGTAACTCAGGATCAGTACAGGATAAGTAATGTATGTACACAGTGACTGCACCAGCAGAATAGTGAGTGCAGCTCTGGAGTATAATACAGGATGTAACTCAGGATCAGTACAGGATAAGTAATGTATGTACACAGTGACTGCACCAGCAGAATAGTGAGTGCAGCTCTGGAGTATAATACAGATGTAACTCAGGATCAGTACAGGATAAGTAATGTATGTACACAGTGACTGCACCAGCAGAATAGTGAGTGCAGCTCTGGAGTATAATACAGGATGTAACTCAGGATCAGTACAGGATAAGTAATGTATGTACACAGTGACTGCACCAGCAGAATAGTGAGTACAGCTCTGGAGTATAATACAGGATGTAACTCAGGATCAGTACAGGATAAGTAATGTATGTACACAGTGACTGCACCAGCAGAATAGTGAGTGCAGCTCTGGAGTATAATACAGGATGCAACTCAGGATCAGTACAGGATAAGTTATATACAGTATGTACACAGTGACTGCACCAGCAGAATAGTGAGTGCAGCTCTGAAGTATAATAGAGTATATAGCTCAGGTTCAGTACAGGATAAGTTATATATGTACACAATGACTCAACTTTTTAGTAGATTCATTCTAGACATAAACTTTATAAAGGTGAACTTACAATTTCCAGCAATTTTTATATTATCCCACTATGGTATAATAATACATTGTGTTACAAATACTATAAATTGACCATCGACCCTTCACATTTTCCACACATCAATGGAGTCTATGTCATTTTTGTCACTGATGTTTCCTCCAGAGCCAGAACAAAAACCTCATGAGGGGGGTCGTCCAAATAGCGTTATTTACCGAAATGGATTGAGAACAGACTTCACGCTGTAAGTTCTTCTAGGCTCAAAACGAATATAAAAGACACCTACATAGGAAAAAAAACAGAGACAAAACCCGACATGACGAAAATCGCAGTGATTCATGCTCCACTCCGCTCCTCCTAAATGATCTGCTAAGCCTCTGCTTCATACAAACCTTCCATTATCCGCATTCATATGTACGCCGCACATAACAGACAACTGTAATTCATCATTTATCAGAGCGCCACAAATAAAATGGAGATAAAATTAGCTTCCCGCTGAATCCCATATAGATATATGTAATAACCCGCCGGTTTATTTTCAGCTGTATGACAATAGCCTTGTTCTGTGGAAGAAGTGATTTCCCTATTGTGAGTGGCACAACCAGACAAATAAGCCCATTAAACTATTTCCTGCGAAATGGACATAAAACATAATTACCTGCATTTTGATGGACGGAATTCGAAACGCGTCGTCATAGGGCATTCTAATTTATCAATCACAAGACAAAAGGCTGTAAAGAACTAAGGCTGGCCACAAACTTCAGACAGTTATCGCTTGGATGATGCAGACATTGTCTGGCGCCTCGCGACTCAAGACTTAAGGTGTCTCGGCGGAGTCCCGGCACTTTGCCCAGGTGCACCCATACATCTTCCCTTGGTGTAATTTGTATTGAAGGCTCAATTGTCCACTGAGCGGTGGAGATCATAAATGCAAACTGCTTAATAGAGAAGCCTATTTACCCTGAACACATCTGCTCCACAAACAAGATTATGTCTAGCATCGATCTGTTTACTTCTATCTGTGTCCATATAGTGTCTTGTTACATCGTGCTATACTGTGGTTTTCACTAGTGTTTGTCTAGCACCAAAGTGCTTGGGTGCTCGGGTAGAACACTAGGTGATGCTCGAGTGCTCTACAAAGCACCCGAGCACAATGGAAGCCAATGGGAGAACCAGAGCATCAAACCAGGCACCCCCTGCTCTGAAGAGGGGAGGGTGTGTGCTTCTAAGGAAAAGGTCGAAAAATGATGGAAACACCACTGAAATGGTTTGGGAACAGCATGGGGAGGATGTCTGGATGCATTTAGGATGTTCAAATGTTATACAGCAGAGCGTAGCGCAGGTAATATCGCTGTCACTAACAGCAGAAAAAATGAGACTGAATGTCACAGGTATTTAGGATGTTGAAACGTTATACAGCAGACGTAGCGCAGGTAATATCGCTGTCACTAACGGCAGAAAAAATTACACTGAATGTCACTAGTATTTAGGATGCGCAAACATTATACAGCAGACGCAGCACAGGTAATGTCACTGTCACCAACAGCAGAAAAAATTTCACCGAATGTCAGAAATATTTAGAATGCGCAAATATTATACAGCAGACGCAGCGCAGGTAATGTCGCCTTGTTTAGCAGCAGAAAAAAATATCCTGGATGTCACAGGTATTAAGAATGCACAAACGTTATACAGCAGATGCTGAGCAGGTAATGTCGCCTTGATTAGCGGCAGAAAAAAAAAACACCGGATGTCACAGGTATTTAGGATGCACAAACGTTATACAGCAGACGCTGCGCAGGTAATGTCCACTTGATTAGTGGCAGAAAAAAAATACACCGGATGTCAGGTATTTAGGATACAAACGTTATACAGCACACGCTGCGCAGGTGGTGTTAAAGTCAGGCAATTTTGCACAAATTTTGCCCCCAAAAAACTAGATGTTGCAGCCAGATAAAACAATAGTCCTTAAAAGGACTTTTGGGTCTTTTGAAAAGAAAAACTAAACCTGCCTAGCCAAATCCTATCCCTACACTATCTGTCCCTCCTTGCAGCAGCTCTCCCTGACTAAGACTGAGCCGGGTCACATGTCACCGGCTGTTATATAGCACCCGATGACGCAATCCCTGCCAGCCAATCACTGTAATGCCAGTAGCCAACATGGCTACAGCATTACAGTGAATGCCAGTTCCTCCCTGGCACGCTGATTGGCTGTGTATCAGCCAAGAAACGTGCAGAGAGGGGACTCGAGCATGGCGAACACCGCGATGTGCCGAGCAGTGCCCTGTTCACACGAATATAGTGTTCGGGCGATCATGCTCGCCCAACACTAGTTTTCACTAGTTCGCACTTAAAGTGTAACTGCCATTTCACTACCAAAAATAAAAATTCCTAACATATGTGATGCTGAAGGGCAGATATTCATGAAGCTTTATTTTTCAGTTAATTTTACCTTTCTGGTGTCTGCATTCAGCCCGTAGCCTCCCTATTTCTCTGTGCCTCTATTTCAGCATCTTCCTAAGATGGCCTCTGCTGCACTTAGTGTGGTGATCATTGCCCTGTCCTTGAGGCCATCCTGCATTTCTCTCACGTTCCATAAGCCTTTGTTCTCCTCACATGAACTATCAGGACCAATCAGAGCTGTGAGAATCCTCTCACATACAGCTAACCAGAGACAGACAGGACCAATCAGAATGCAGATAACCTCCCCCACTACCCAGAGCAGTGTGTGTCCTCTCACATACAGCTAAACAGAGACAAGCCCTGCATTACATGAAATCAGTAAGCATTTGTTTTAGCCTCTTAATAGTCACCTCATTCTCTTCCACTCTGACAGGGGGGGGCTGCTTAAGCTGCTCATATCTCTGATTTGGTATTGTCTGAAAGCTGACATTCCAAGCTTTCAGATAATACCAGAGTTACATAAATCTGTTCAGTACAAATCGGAATCCTGTGAATGAAGCTGAAAGTGAAAGTATAAGCAGATTTTACTACAATTATTCCCGACTCAATTTCTAACAATGATTTTTCCTAGGAGCAGGTATTATAGTAGTTTATCTTGGAGTAGAGCTGGTCAGTATTATAGTAGTTATATTCTGTACATAGGAGGACTATATATATAGTATATATTATATGTACATAGGAGCAGTATTATAGTAGTTATATTCTTGTACATAGGAGCAGTATTATAGTAGTTATATTCTTGTACATAGGTGGAAGTATTAAAGTAGTTATATTCTTGTACATAGGAGCAGTATTATAGTAGTTATATTCTTGTACATATTATAGTAGTTATATTTTGTACATAGGAGCAGTATAATATTATAGTTATATTCTTGTACATAGAGCAGTATTATAGTAGTTATATTCTTGTACATAGGAGCAGTATTATAGTAGTTCTATTCTTATACAGAGGAGCAGTATTATAGTAGTTATATTCTTTATACATAGGAGGCAGTTTATTAGTAGTTTATATTCTTATACTATAGAGCAGTATTATAGTAGTTATATTCTTGTACATAGGAGCAGTATTATAGTAGTTATATTCTTGTACATAGGAGCAGTATTATAGTAGT
>ONZH01006817.1:0-59010 GCA_900303285.1 Rhinella marina | reverse complement strand
TAGAGATGAGCGAGTAGTGTTCGATCGAGCCGGTATTCGATCGAATACTACGCTATTCGGCATACTCGATTTCAATCGAGTATAACGGCGATGGCGCACTTAGAATTCGTTTCCCCTCCCACCTTCCCTGGCGCTCTTTTTCCACCAATCAACATGCAGGGGGGGTATGACAGGCACGCTGAGCACGCTGGCAGCGCGAAAACAGCGTCTACATGGATTGGCTGGAAAAACCATGTGACCCTCGAATATTAAAAACTCAGCTCTTCCTGCTCGTACGCATATGCTGCGTGAACTTAGTCAGGGACAGAGGCTGGAGAAGGGACAGACAGGTTTTTAGCAGTTGGACAGGCAGGAGCGTGATTAAAAGCCCTTATCAGGGCTACTATAGTGGACTACAGTGATAGCTTTACTACAAGATACACTTTACAGAGAACGGCTGCCGTATTCAGGGATAGCTGCTGGAGTAGGGACAGAGAGAGAGGCATTAGTGGTGTATTAGGTGCTCTGCTACATACCAAACTATATTTGGCACTACTGTTCAGCGTTCTTTTTGGCTGAAAAACCCTGTTATATAACTAGTGTGTATATGCACCATCTGATCTGGCAGTATACGGCTGTGAATTTTATTTTATTTTTTTAAATACAGTTTATTTGGCTCTAGTGTTCTGGGTTCTGTGTGCCTGCAATACCCTTTTTGTATACCAGGTGTAAATACCCACCGTCTGTTCAGTTAGTACACGGCTGTGTACCTTGAAATATACAATATCTAGGCCATTTAATTGGCCACTGTACTGTGCGTTCTCTTGCTAAATTATTCACATACCTGGTGTAAATACCCACCGTCTGTTCAGTTACTACACGGCTGTGTACTTTGAAATATACAATATCTAGGCCTTTTAATAGGCCACTGTACTGTGCGTTCTCTTGCTAAATTATTTCACATACCTGGTGTAAATACCCACCGTCTGTTCAGTTACTACACGGCTGTGTATACCTTGAAATATACAATATCTAGGCCTTTTAATTGGCCACTGTACTGTGCGTTCTCTTGCTAAATTATTTCACATACCTGGTGTAAATACCCACCGTCTGTTCAGTTACTACACGGCTGTGTACCTTGAAATATACAATATCTAGGCCTTTTAATAGGCCACTGTACTGTGCGTTCTCTTGCTAAATTATTTCACATACCTGGTGTAAATACCCACCGTCTGTTCAGTTACTACACGGCTGTGTACCTTGAAATATACAATATCTAGGCCATTTTAATTGGCCACTGTACTGTGCGTTCTCTTGCTAAATTATTTCACATACCTGGTGTAAATACCCACCGTCTGTTCAGTTACTACACGGCTGTGTACCTTGAAATATACAATATCTAGGCCATTTAATTGGCCACTGTACTGTGCGTTCTCTTGCTAAATTATTTCACATACCTGGTGTAAATACCCACCGTCTGTTCAGTTACTACACGGCTGTGTACCTTGAAATATACAATATCTAGGCCATTTTAATTAGGCCACTGTACTGTGCGTTCTCTTGCTAAATTATTTCACATACCTGGTGTAAATACCCACCGTCTGTTCAGTTACTACACGGCTGTGTACCTTGAAATATACAATATCTAGGCCATTTTAATTGGCCACTGTACTGTGCGTTCTCTTGCTAAATTATTTCACATACCTGGTGTAAATACCCACCGTCTGTTCAGTTACTACACGGCTGTGTACTTTGAAATATACAATATCTAGGCCTTTTAATAGGCCACTGTACTGTGCGTTCTCTTGCTAAATTATTTCACATACCTGGTGTAAATACCCACCGTCTGTTCAGTTACTACACGGCTGTGTACCTTGAAATATACAATATCTAGGCCTTTTAATTGGCCACTGTACTGTGCGTTCTCTTGCTAAATTATTTCACATACCTGGTGTAAATACCCACCGTCTGTTCAGTTACTACACGGCTGTGTACCTTGAAATATACAATATCTAGGCCATTTAATAGGCCACTGTACTGTGCGTTCTCTTGCTAAATTATTTCACATACCTGGTGTAAATACACCACCGTCTGTTCAGTTACTACACGGCTGTGTACCTTGAAATATACAATATCTAGGCCATTTAATTGGCCACTGTACTGTGCGTTCTCTTGCTAAATTATTTCACATACCTGGTGTAAATACCCACCGTCTGTTCAGTTACTACACGGCTGTGTGTACCTTGAAATATACAATATCTAGGCCTTTTAATAGGCCACTGTACTGTGCGTTCTCTTTGCTAAATTATTTCACATACCTGGTGTAAATACCCACCGTCTGTTCAGTTACTACACGGCTGTGTACCTTGAAATATACAATATCTAGGCCTTTTAATTGGCCACTGTACTGTGCGTTCTCTTGCTAAATTATTTCACATACCTGGTGTAAATACCCACCGTCTGTTCAGTTACTACACGGCTGTGTACCTTGAAATATACAATATCTAGGCCTTTTAATTGGCCACTGTACTGTGCGTTCTCTTGCTAAATTATTTCACATACCTGGTGTAAATACCCACCGTCTGTTCAGTTACTACACGGCTGTGTACCTTGAAATATACAATATCTAGGCCATTTTAATAGGCCACTGTACTGTGCGTTCTCTTGCTAAATTATTTCACATACCTGGTGTAAATACCCACCGTCTGTTCAGTTACTACACGGCTGTGTACCTTGAAATATACAATATCTAGGCCTTTTAATAGGCCACTGTACTGTGCGTTCTCTTGCTAAATTATTTCACATACCTGGTGTAAATACCCACCGTCTGTTCAGTTACTACACGGCTGTGTACCTTGAAATATACAATATCTAGGCCTTTTAATAGGCCACTGTACTGTGCGTTCTCTTGCTAAATTATTTCACATACCTGGTGTAAATACCCACCGTCTGTTCAGTTACTACACGGCTGTGTACCTTGAAATATACAATATCTAGGCCTTTTAATTGGCCACTGTACTGTGCGTTCTCTTGCTAAATTATTTCACATACCTGGTGTAAATACCCACCGTCTGTTCAGTTACTACACGGCTGTGTACCTTGAAATATACAATATCTAGGCCTTTTAATAGGCCACTGTACTGTGCGTTCTCTTGCTAAATTATTTCACATACCTGGTGTAAATACCCACCGTCTGTTCAGTTACTACACGGCTGTGTACCTTGAAATATACAATATCTAGGCCTTTTAATAGGCCACTGTACTGTGCGTTCTCTTGCTAAATTATTTCACATACCTGGTGTAAATACCCACCGTCTGTTCAGTTACTACACGGCTGTGTACCTTGAAATATACAATATCTAGGCCATTTTAATAGGCCACTGTACTGTGCGTTCTCTTGCTAAATTATTTCACATACCTGGTGTAAATACCCACCGTCTGTTCAGTTACTAC
This sequence comes from Rhinella marina, assembly GCA_900303285.1. Classification (NCBI taxonomy): domain Eukaryota; kingdom Metazoa; phylum Chordata; class Amphibia; order Anura; family Bufonidae; genus Rhinella; species Rhinella marina. The sequence continues at coordinate 55,578 of ONZH01006817.1, read as the reverse complement.
ACGGCTGTGTACCTTGAAATATACAATATCTAGGCCTTTTAATAGGCCACTGTACTGTGCGTTCTCTTGCTAAATTATTTCACATACCTGGTGTAAATACCCACCGTCTGTTCAGTTACTACACGGCTGTGTACCTTGAAATATACAATATCTAGGCCTTTTAATTAGGCCACTGTACTGTGCGTTCTCTTGCTAAATTATTTCACATACCTGGTGTAAATACCCACCGTCTGTTCAGTTACTACACGGCTGTGTACCTTGAAATATACAATATCTAGGCCATTTAATTGGCCACTGTACTGTGCGTTCTCTTGCTAATTATTTTCACATACCTGGTGTAAATACCCACCGTCTGTTCAGTTACTACACGGCTGTGTACCTTGAAATATACAATATCTAGGCCTTTTAATAGGCCACTGTACTGTGCGTTCTCTTGCTAAATTTTTTTCACATACCTGGTGTAAATACCCACCGTCTGTTCAGTTACTACACGGCTGTGTACCTTGAAATATACAATATCCTAGGCCTTTTAATTGGCCACTGTACTGTGCGCTTCTCTTGCTAATTATTTCACATACCTAATTATATACCCAAATATTGTATTTGCAACCAAAAAAAAATAAAATGCGGAGGGGGGCTAGCGGAATCGGACGTGGACGAGGACGGGGGCGCGGAAATGCTGTTGGTGGCCTTGTTGAAGCCAGTGGAGATACAATGCGTGCTGGTGAGGGTCAGCCAGGATCACACTTATCCAGAATCCCCTGCCTTTATGGGACAGTTAAGCAGGGGGCGAGTTACACCGCTGTTGAGGCCTAAGCAGGTTGAACAGGTGGATGGATAGCCGATAGCGCTTCCACACAGTTGTCCACCAGCCAGTCATCCACACAGTCTCACTCTGACCCTCCTTCCTCCACACCTGGCCAACAGAGTCATCCCACCCTTGACCCCTCCCAGGAGCTCTTTTCGGGTCCTTTTTCGAGATGTGCCGGAAGAATCCCAGGAGCTAGCAGAGGAATTTGTTTGTAGTGATGCCCAAACACTTGAGTTTTCGCCATCTCCCTGCTGATGTGGACCCTGAACCAGCATCTGTTATCATGAGCGATGATGATGATGAGACGCAGTTGCCATCAAGGGAGGCTGTTGGAATGTCCAGTGGGCAGGAGGAGGAGCAGAGTGAGGAAGAGGAGGTGGTGGATGACGAAGATGACCGACCCCACTTGGCCAGGGGTGATGTCCAGCGGGGGAAAGCAGTGGAGAGTGGTGGTCTGCGCCAGCACCGAAAAGGCAGCAAGAGGCAGAGGGATGTCCACAGGCAGAGGGATGTCCAGAGGCAGAGGGATGTCCAGAGCAGAGGGATGTCCACAGGCAGAGGGATGTCCAGAGGCAGAGGACAGTCCAGACAGAGTAGTGAGGCCACAGGCCAGCACGGCCGAAGCTGTTTCCCGGCAGCGGGCAGTCGCGTGAAGCTCCCCATCGAGGCCGTCGTACTTCTGTGGTGTGGAGATTTTTTAATGTTTGTGCGGATGACAAACTGAGCGCGGTTTGCACACTCTGCCACTCAAACTGAGTAGGGGCTCTGAGAAGAGCAATCTGACCACCTCAGGCATGCGGCGGTCACTTGGAAGTCAAGCACTGGGCTGAGTGGGAGAGAGCAAAACGCAATACAACCTGCGCCCGGTCCTGCTGCCACTGCCTCTTCCCCTTTGTTGTGTGCTGCCACTGCAGTCCAGACCTCCAGCCAGGACACCTCCACATCTGCCTCTGCCTCGGCTACTTTGGGCCTTCTCCTTCAGCCTCCCCTTCCCCCGCCTCTTCGCCTGCACCTTCACACTCCTCGTCCCATCAACTGTCCATCTCGCAGCGTTCGACCGCAGGCGGAAGTACGCCTCGAGTCACCCCCAAAGCCCAAGCCTTAAACTGCCCACATCTCCAAACTGCTGGCCCTGGAGATGTTGCCGTTTAGGCTTGTGGAGACGCAGGCCTTCCGCGACCTGATGGCGGCTGCCGCCACCTCGCTATTCCGTCCCCAGCCGCCACTACTTTTTCCCGGAGTGCCGTCCCCGCCCTGCACCAGCACGTGTCGCGTAACATCAGGCGGGCCCTGAGGTACGCAGTCAGCGCAAAGGTCCACTTGACCACCGACTCGTGGACAAGCGGCTTGCGGCCAGGGACGCTACATCTTTTTGACGGCACACTGGGTGAATGTAGTGGAAGCGGGGACGGGGGTCGCAAACAGAGACGGCCTACCCTACCACCCCCACCCCAAGATTGCCAGCATGGGTTCTGATAAACCCCCCTCCTCCTCCTCCTCCCCTCCTCCTCCTCCTCCTCCTGTGCCTTAACATCTCCCTCAGCCGCTAGCTGGAAGCGTTGCAGCACTGGCGCGGGGAGACGTCAGCAGGCGTGCTAAAGCTCATCAGCTTGGGCGACAGGAAGCACAGCGCCCCAGAGGTGAGGGACGCCATATTGCAGCAGACGGAGATGTGGCTGTCGCCGCTGCAGCTAGGACCAGGCATGGTCCGTGTGCGATAACGGCCGTAACCTGGTGGCGGCTCTGGAGCTTGCCGAACTCAATCACGTACCATGCCTGGCCCACGTTTTTAATCTGGTTAGTCCAAAAATTTCTAAAGACTTACCCCAACCTGGCAGAGCTACTGGTGAAAGTGCGGCGCTTGTGCGCTCACTTTCGTAAGTCAACTGTAGCTGCTGCTAGCTTAAAAAAACTCCAGCAACGCCTCCATTTGCCTGAACATCGGCTGTTGTGCGACCTGCCGACTCGCTGGAATTCCACCTATTCCATGTTGGCCAGGGTGTGTGAGCAGCAGAGAGCATTGATGGAGTACCAGATTATGAATCCACGCGTGCCTCCAACTCAGCTCCCTCAGTTTGCCAACCACGAGTGGCCATGGATGGCAGACATATGCGATGTACTGCGTATCTTTGGAGGAGTCCACCAAGAAGGTCAGCAGCGAGGACGCTATAGTGAGCGTAACCATCCCGCTCCTAGGCGTCCTTAAAGAATCGCTCATCGCAATAAGGGAGAACGCATTGCACGCAGAGGAGACGGGGGTAGGAGGAGACGCAACGGAGCTACACAGTCAGACCACACTTTTGTCTGCTTCACGGTGGCAGTTGCAGGAGGAGGAGGATGAGGAGGAGGACGACGTGGAGGTGGCTGTGGAAGAGGAGGAGGATGCTGGCGGCGAGGGTAGCAGTCAGGCTGTGTGCGTCCCATTGGTTCAGCGCGGATGGGGCGGAGAGGAGGCGGAAGAGGAAGAGGAGGAAATGGCAAGTGATCCTTCTGGTGGGGGCAGTGAGGTCATGCCTATTCAGAGTCTGGCACACATGGCTGACTTCATGCTGGGCTGCTTTTCCCGGGACACACGTGTTGTCCGGATAGTGGAGAACAAACTGTACTGGGTCTTCGCACTCCTGGACCCCCGGTATAAAGATAACGTCTCCTCTTTTATTCCGGTAGAGGAGAGGACGAATCGATTGCTGGAATACCAGAGGGAACTCGTGCAGAACATGATGGAGATTTTCCCACCCACCATCGCTGGCGGCAGAGAGGAGAGGGTCTCCCAGAGTCCCACAACATCCATCAGGCCCACAGCCACCAGGGGAACACTCTCCAAGGTGTGGGACACGTTCATGGCACCCCCTCGTGCAACTTCCATCACTGCGGGGCCCGCTATCAGCAGGAGGGACAAGTATCGGCGGATGTTGCGGGAGTACCTGGCAGACCATACCCCTGTCCTCCCCGATCCCTCGGCGTCCTACACTTACTGGGTCTCCAAGTTGGACACGTGGCTGGAACTGTCCCTGTACGCCTTGGAGGTGCTTGCCTGCCCTGCCGCCAGCGTGCTATCAGAAAGGGTGTTCAGCGCAGCCGGGGGCATTATAACCGATAAGCGCAGCCGCCTGTCAACCGACAGTGCGGACAGGCTGACGCTAATCAAAATGAACAGCAAGTGGATTGACCCGGACTTTGCTTCTCCAACCGTGGAAAGCAGCCAAAAGTGAAGTGCCATCTGTATGAAGTGCCATTTCCTCCTCCACCTCCTCCTCCTCCTCCTTAACCGCCGTAGAATTGCTCCGTAAATAAGAAAAATTTATATATTTATGGCTCACCTCTTGGGCCTCCACAAAATGTTTAAGAGGTCTCACCTCTTGGGCCTCCACATAATTTTTAAGAGGTCTCACCTCTTGGGCCTCCACATAATTTTTAAGAGGTCTCACCTCTTGGGCCTGCAACAAAATGTTTAAGAGGTCTCACCTCTTGGGCCTCCACATAATTTTTAAGAGGTCTCACCTCTTGGGCCTCCACATAATTTTTAAGAGGTCTCACCTCTTGGGCCTCCACATAATTTTTAACAGGTCTCACCTCTTGGGCCTCCACATAATTTTTAAGAGGTCTCACCTCTTGGGCCTCCACATAATCTTTAAGAGGTCTCACCTCTTGGGCCTGCACAAAACTGTTTAAGAGGTCTCACCTCTTGGGCCTGCACAAAATGTTTAAGAGGTCTCACCTCTTGGGCCTCCACAAAATCTTTAAGAGGTCTCACCTCTTGGGCCTCCACATAATTTTTAAGAGGTCTCACCTCTTGGGCCTCCACATAATTTTTAAGAGGTCTCACCTCTTGGGCCTGCACAAAATCTTTAAGAGGTCTCACCTCTTGGGCCTTCACAAAATCTTTAAGAGGTCTCACCTCTTGGCCTCCACATAATTTTTAAGAGGTCTCACCTCTTGGGCCTCCACATAATTTTTAAGAGGTCTCACCTCTTGGGCCTCCACAAAATCTTTAAGAGGGTCTCACCTCTTGGGCCTCCACATAATCTTTAAGAGGTTTCACCTCTTGGGCCTCCACAAAATGTTTAAGAGGTCTCACCTCTTGGGCCTCCACATAATTTTTAAGAGGTCTCACCTCTTGGGCCTCCACATAATTTTTAACAGGTCTCACCTCTTGGGCCTCCACATAATTTTAAAGAGGTCTCACCTCTTGGGCCTGCCACAAAACTGTTTAAGAGGTCTCACCTCTTGGGCCTGCACAAAATGTTTAGAGGTCTCACCTCTTGGGCCTCCACAAAATCTTTAAGAGGTCTCACCTCTTGGGCCTCCACAAAATCTTTAAGAGGTCTCACCTCTTGGGCCTCCACATAATTTTTAACAGGTCCACCTCTTGGGCTCCACATAATTTAAAGGTCTCACCTCTTGGGCCTCCACAAAATCTTTAAGAGGTCTCACCTCTTGGGCCTCCATAAAATCTTTTAAGAGGTCTCACCTCTTGGGCCTCCACAAAATCTTTAAGAGGTCTCACCTCTTGGGCCTCCACATAATTTTAAAGAGTCTCACCTCTTGGGCCTCCACAAAATCTTTTAAGAGGTCTCACCTCTTGGGCCTCCACATAATTTTAAAGAGGTCTCACCTCTTGGGCCTCCACAAAATCTTTAAGAGGTCTCACCTCTTGGGGCCTCCACAAAATCTTTAAGAGGTCTCACCTCTTGGGCCTGCACAAAATCTTTAAGAGGTCTCATCTCTTGGGCCTCCACAAAATCTTTAAGAGGTCTCACCTCTTGGGCCTACAAACAATTTTTAAGAGGTCTCACCTCTTTAGCCTCCACACAATTTTTAACGGGTCTCACCTCTTGGGCCTCCACATAATTTTAAGAGATCTCACCTCTTGGGCCTCCACAAAATGTTTAAGAGGTCTCACCTCTTGGGCCTCCACAAAATCTTTAAGAGGTCTCACCTCTTGGGCCTCCACAAAACTGTTTAAGAGGTCTCACCTCTTGGGCCTGCACAAAATGTTTAAGAGGGTCTCACCTCTTGGGCCTCCACAAAATCTTTAAGAGGTCTCACCTCTTGGGCCTCCACAAAATCTTTAAGAGGTCTCACCTCTTGGGCCTCCACATAATTTTAACAGGTCTCACCTCTTGGCCTCCACAAAATCTTTAAGAGGTCTCACCTCTTGGGCCTCCATAAAATCTTTAAGAGTCTCACCTCTTGGGCCTCCACAAAATCTTTAAGAGGTCTCACCTCTTGGGCCTCCACATAATTTTAAAGAGGTCTCACCTCTTGGGCCTCCACAAAATCTTTAAGAGGTCTCACCTCTTGGGGCCTCCACAAAATCTTCTTGGGCCTGCACAAAATCTTTAAGAGGTCTCACCTCTTGGGCCTCCACAAAATCTTTAAGAGGTCTCACCTCTTGGGCCTCCACAAAATCTTTAAGAGGTCTCACCTCTTGGGCCTCCACAAAATCTTTAAGAGGTCTCACCTCTTGGGCCTCCACAAAATGTTTAAGAGGTGTCACCTCTTGGGCCTCCACAAAATCTTTAAGAGGTCTTACCTCTTGGGCCTCCACATAATTTTAAAGAGGTCTCACCTCTTGGGCCTCCACAAAATCTTTAAGAGGTCTCACCTCTTGGGCCTCCACAAAATCTTTAAGAGGTCTCACCTCTTGGGCCTCCACAAAATCTTTAAGAGGTCTCACCTCTTGGGCCTCCACAAAATCTTTAAGAGGTCTCACCTCTTGGGCCTACAAACAATTTTTAAGAGGTCTCACCTCTTTAGCCTCCACACAATTTTTAACGGGTCTCACCTCTTGGGCCTCCACATAATTTTTAAGAGATCTCACCTCTTGGGCCTCCACAAAATGTTTAAGAGGTCTCACCTCTTGGGCCTCCACATAATTTTTAAGAGATCTCACCTCTTGGGCCTCCACATAATTTTTAAGAGGTCTCAGCTCTTGGGCCTCCACATAATTTTTAAGAAGTCTCACCTCTTTAGCCTCCACACAATTTTTAAGACGTCTCACCTCTTGGGCCTCCACAAAATTTTCCATGAGCGTCTGGCCAGCCCACGGCCTCTTCCTGCCTTTTGCGGTCCTACGCATCCCTCCACATCCCCACTGCTTTACCTGCTAGACATGACACTGGGCCAGGTCGGGTCACTGATATCTCTAGCGCCAACAATTTGGGCATTTTAAGGCTTCTGCATGTGTTTGAGTTGTTTTTACATTTTAAAGAAGACATGTCTGACCACATTTCACACACACACACAATGACAATTAGGGTGGGGTCTATTTGCTTTCCCCCTTGCCTATGCCATCTGTGGTTGTCATAGGCAACGTGATTTTAAGGGGTGCAGAATTTCATCTTCTTTTTTGTCTAGTTTGGCTTGGGGTCCATGGCAATGTAGAGGAAAGAAGGTTTCCTTGTATGGTCTCACTTTACAGAGAGGTTAGATTGTCTTTGGAGTGTATTGTTGAGAGGCTGTGATAGTGGCGTAATAGTGCGACTTGGGCGCGTTATATGCACCCAGACATGCTTCCCCTGCTGTCCCAGTTGCATTCCAGCAGTGTTGGCATCCTTTTCTGAGGTTTCAGGGTGGACTTGGTGACCTCCAAGTGGTCGAATTGAGATTTCCAAGTGGCGAGCATTTTTTTCCCATAGACTTTAATGGGATTCGATATTCGGTCGAATAGTCGAATTTCGCGTTCTATTCGAATCGAATTTCGAACTTTCGAATATTTCACTACTCGCTCATCTCTACTAATAACACACTGAGTTATTAGGGAATGTGAGAACAGGTTGTAATTTATAGTATCACATACACAAAAAATGGGACTACAAGATGTAAAAATATTACAAGCTTTTATTAACCCCTTAAGGACGAAGCTACTTTTACACTTAATGCCGAAGCCACATTTTTTTAAATCTGCCATGTGTCACTTTATTAATTCATAACTTTTGGATTCTTTCACCGATTTGACTGATTCCAAGATTATTTTTTCGTTACATATTCTACTTTATTTTAGTAATAGCTTTGGGTTGATATTTGCAGTGTTTCCTTGTTGGAAATTCCACAATTTCATGAAAAAATGGAAAAATAGCATTTTTCTAAGTTTGAAATTCTCTGCTTCTAAGGAAGATAGTGATACCACATAAATTAGATATATATTCATATTAGCAATATGTCTTCTTTATGTAGAGAAAAAAAATTCTGTACTTTTATGTTTTCAAGGCATTACAGGGCTTCAAAGTTTAGTAGCAATTTTCTAAATTTTGACCAAAATTTCAAAATCAGTTTTTTTGAGGGACCAGCCCAGTTTTGACATGGATTTATGGGGCCTACATGTTATAAAACCCCATAAATCACTCCATTTTAAAAACTTCACCCCCAAAAGTACTCAGAACAAGATTTTTTAAGTTTATTAACCCTATAGTTGGTTCACAGGAATAACCCATAAATAGCCTGTAAAAATGAATAATCTGATTTTTTACACTTATATGTTGTTGTAGCCCCAAATTCTTCATTTTCACAAGGGATATAAGAAGAAAAGTCCTACAATATTTGTTAAGCAATTTCTCCTGAGTACGGGAATACCCCATATGTGGATGTAAAACGCTGTACAGACGCACAGGAGGGCTTGGCAAGGAAAGAGCGCCGTTTGTATTTCAGAGACAACGGTCCCTAACGCTAGCCCTATCTAACTATCTAACTAATACTAATTGCCCCCCTAACACCCTAAGCCTAACTAACATTCTAAACTAATCCCTTCTACCATTTTTTTTATTAACTTTTTTTATTATATATATATATATATATATATATATATATATATATATATTATTTAAAAAAAACGGGGGGATGGGACGGGAAAACTGGGGTACTGGGGAACTAGGCAGACACAGCTCAGTTCTTCTTCTCAGTACTGAGCTGTGCTGCTATTGCTGGATCCGGCCAGGGTGCTGCTGCTGGATCCTGGGGTGCTCACGGAGGTATGGGGGAGAGATGGGGTGTCTTGATGGGTGGGGGGTTACTTATGTGGGGATCCCTGACAAAGCAGACACAGCTCAGCTTTTCACCACTGAGCTGTGCTGCTACTGGATCCTGGGGGGGGGCACAGATGGGGGATATGGACTATATGAAGGGGGTGCTCTTGAGGGATGAGGGGGGGATCTGGACACTGGGGGGGTCTGGGATAACTCTGATTTTTACATAGTAATGCTCCGATCTCTCTCAGGAACACTCTGAGGAGATCAGAGCTGTTTCTGTGTACTATAACCGGCGTTATAGTACACAGAAGCTGTGATTGGTCTGTCATATTTGACAGACAAATCACAGCGATCGCTGACGTGGGGACTACCCATTGGTCCCATTGTCAGCTTCCTGTGATGCTCGGCTGTCTATGACAGCCGGCGTCACAGGTATGCCACAGTCACAGTTAGCACTGTGACCGTTACAGTCTATGACGGCTTATCCCGTCATGGGGCGGCAAGCGGCCCCCGCCCATGACGGGATAAGCCGTCATCGGGCGGGAAGGGGTTAATCAAAAATAAAAAGTGAACCAGAAGGCAGAAAATGATATGATGAAAAGAGAGCATAGCGATGGGCGTAATGCCAGATAAAGTGATCAGTGTCTTAGAATGTCTATTGTGATCTCTGAGGAAGGTTCCACAGTCCAATCTGTTGGTTCACTTTGGCCAATCATTATTTCCAAGACTTTAGGTTTGTACCTTCTATCCATAATAGACTCTCAGAATTTCTATGAAGTCTGAATTGATGGTGAATGAGAAGGGGGCAGAGGAAGATAGGTGCCATTTCCCAAAGAACATAGCTTTTTACTCACTGTAGTTGACCTGTCCAAAAGGTCTGGACAAGTGTAGTCACTTAATGCTGGTCAGCACAGAAGGTGGTCACATTATCCATGTACAGGGAGTACTTGACCTTTAAGTGTCCTGGTGCATTAATATCTCTGATCACTCTATTCTGCTGAATAGACTCAGAGAAAAGCTCTAAAACACAAACAAAAAGGAGAGGTGAAAGAGGGCAGCTTGGCCTGACCCCAGGCAGTAAGAACAGTAAGGGGTCAGTCTTCAAGACATTCACCAGCTACACGTTGTGTTAATGAATATGGCAACGCTATTGACCTGTCACAGGTTTCATCAGTTATGACAACAGGAATGGCAGATACTTTATTTTGGTTATTTCCTTTGAATTTGCTTCTTTGATACTGATAAACACCTGTCATTTTGTCAGCATGTTCCATCAATAACAAGGTGGCAATTTAGCTAAAAAGAGCTAGTTCAACCAATATGGACCCACTCTCTATTGCCACCTTTTATGGAAAATGTCTGTAATAAAAATAAAACTGTTGGCATTTTGTAAATGAAACATTTTTTAGCAAAAATATTTTCCAATTTTTTCCAACTTTTTTATTAATTTGTTTGGGAGCAAAGGGATCTATAAAATAAAAATAAAAAAAACATTTAAAATGCTCTATGGCACCACTCTTTTCCTCACCAATCTGATCTCCCTGGGCCTGTAGCGATGATGTCACATTTATTGTTCATGTGATCGCTGCAGGGATCACAGGAACAATAAAAGACAAGTGACTGCTGCAGGGATCACAGGAACAATAAAAGACAAGTGACTGCTGCAGGGATCACAGGAACAATAAAAGACAAGTGACTGCTGCAGGGATCACAGGAACAATAAAAGACAAGTAACTGCTGCAGGGATCAGAAGCTGCAGCATGGGGATGGCGGGAAATATTAAACATACATTTTTTAATTTTTTTTTATTGCACAGTGCCCTGCAATTCTGGTTATATTTAGTGTAGATTATCAATTAAACTAATTGTATATAGTTTTTGTAGTATATGCTATACACAGTCACAAATGAATATTTCAGTGAACTTAATAAAGCTGAACTGTTCTCTGTGTTTCACACTCTTATGAGCAAGGAGGTTTATTCATTTTAATTTCTTTTAGTGCTCCAGACAATTGCAGCAGCTCTAGAAACCACAAGGACAACTTTGAAATTCAATGGAAAAATTTTGGCTCAGACTAGATGGATGTTGGCCAGAAAACAGCCATTTTGGTTCCTTCTCAGAGAAATTGGGAACCCTCCTGCTGTCATTTATTGCTTGACGTGGAAGGTCAGGTGACCTCCACAATACTGGAGCGGAGCAGAGCTGGGGAGGCCGCCAAGTTATCTTAAAAACATGCACAGCAAATGCAGCCAGACTACTGTCACTTAGCAAAGAATCCACATTACAGATATGCTGAGAAGGAAGTAAATAATTCATAGGTGAGTAACAATGACCTTGACTGCTCCTGTTCCCGAAGTGTTTCAAGGTTAGTGAGGCTGGTTATTTCCAAAGCCCAGCCAGGTGTGTAAACTAACTGCCATCTTCCATATGTAAGCATCATTTTAATTATTGTTTTCTTTAACCCTCTGTATGACACATACTGAAAAATGGCCAGAAGATACATACATTAGACAAAATACATTTTCTAGTTCTTACTTTCTTGGCAAACGATATTTTGTTGATAGTCAATATGACAGTAAAATGCTTTAATAACAGCTGCACTTACACTGAGCACAGGTTACTTTAATATGTTGGTTTAACATATACCGTAAGTAGGGCCAGCGTTAAGAGGGGAGCAAACTGGCCAATTGCTGTTTAAAAATAAATAAATAAATTACTTGTAACTATTGAGGGCTTCCATTGTAGAAGTTGTAGAAGTGCTCATTAGTATAGGAGGTACTCACCACTTACTGGTCCTCTTCTCCAGGTGTCATCGCATTGCTGTATCATGACAGAGTACAGCTTCAAGACATAGTGTGCGTAGACACACGCTATGACCTGGCATTGTGCGACATCAGGTTAAGGTGCAGAGAGGGTGTCTGGAGCAAGAGTGCAGTGGACCAGGAGTGAAGGTGCTGGGAGCACATGAGAAAAGGTGAGTCATTTCTTTTGAAACAATTGAAAATATGTCTTATATTCTAGGTTCTTCAAAGTAGCCACCTTTTGCTTTGATTACTGCTTTGCACACTCTTGGCATTCTCTTGATGAGCTTCAAGAGGTAGTCACCTGAAATGGTTTTCACTTCACAGGTGTGCCCTGTCAGGTTTAATAAGTGGGATTTCTTGCCTTATAAATGGGGTTGGGACCATGAGTTGTGTTGGGCAGAAGTCAGGTGGATACACAGCTGCTAGTCCTACTGAATAGACTGTTAGAATTTGTATTATGGCAAGAAAAAAGCAGCTAAGTAAAGAAAAACGAGTGGCCAATGTTACTTTAAGAAATGTAGGTCAGTCAGTCTGAAAAAATGGGAAAACTTTGAAAGTGTCCCCAAGTGCAGTCGCAAAAACCATCAAGCGCTACAAAGAAACTGGCTGACATGAGGACCGCCCCAGGAAAGGAAGACCAAGAGTCACCTCTGCTGCGGAGGATAAGTTCATCCGAGTCACCAGCCTCAGAAATCGCAGGTTAACAGCAGCTCAGATTAGAGACCAGGTCAATGCCACACAGGGTTCTAGCAGCAGACACATCTCTACAACAACTGTTAAGAGGAGACTGTGTGCAGCAGGCCTTCATGGTAAAATAGCTGCTAGGAAACCACTGCTAAGGACAGGCAACAAGCAGAAGAGACTTGTTTGGGCTAAAGAACACAAGGAATGGATATTAGACCAGTGGAAATCTGTGCTTTGGTCTGATGAGTCCACATTTGAGATCTTTGGTTCCAACCACCGTGTCTGTGCGACGCAGAAAAGGTGAACGGATGGACTTTACATGCCTGGTTCCCACCGTGAAGCATGGAGGAGGAGGTGTGATGGTGCTTTGCTGGTGACACTGTAGAGGATTTATTCAAAATTGAAGGTGTACTGAACCAGCATGGCTACCACAGCATCTTGCAGCGGCATGCTATTCCATCCGGTTTGCGTTTAGTTGGACCATCATTTATTTATCAACAGGACAATGACCCCAAACACACCTCCATGCTGTGTAAGGGCTATTTGACCAAGAAGGAGACTGATGGGGTGCTACGCCAGATGACCTGGCCTCCACAGTCACCAGACCTGAACCCAATCAAGATGGTTTGGGGTGAGCTGGACCGCAGAGTGAAGGCAAAAGGGCCAACAAGTGCTAAGTATCTCTGGGAACTCCTTCAAGACTGTTGGAATACCATTTCAGGTGACTACCTCTTGAAGCTCATCAAGAGAATGCCAAGAGTGTGCAAAGCAGTAATCAAAGCAAAAGGTGGCTACTTTGAAGAACCTATAAGACATATTTTCAGTTGCTTCACACTTTTTTGTTAAATATATAATTCCACATGTGTTAATTCATAGTTTTGATGCCTTCTGTGTGAATCTACAATTTTCATAGTCATGAAAATACCGAAAACTCTTTGAATGAGAAGGTGTGTCCAAACTTTTGGTCTGTACTGTATATTGATAAATACTGTACCTGTGTGCACTATATGTAGGTACATACTGATTCATTGACTATGGCCCCCTGTCTGCTATTCTCTCTATAATACTTCTTTCTGTCCAGAAACCCTGGTGACACACCACTTTGTGTTCCCACATTTGCACTTTGTATAGTAGTATTATTGGTAATTGTGTTTTTTGTGTGGTGCATTTTATTCAGTAACATTAAGGAGGTAATGTTTAATCACTGTATGGTGGTAATATTTGATCCTGATATAGTTGTATTATTTGATAACTATACATTGTTTGTGGAGAGACATATAACATAGGACATTTAAGACCTTAGAAATTCCCATGGAAGTGCTAGAGGTCAGCACTGCAGGTCTTTGAATACCGCCTTCTGAAGTGACTAAATGTGACTACAGTATATTGTTGGTACAGTATTTAAACATTTGCAACCCCATTTTTAATTTTGCCCAGGGCCATATTTTGTCTAAAACTGCCTGACTGTAGTTCTTATTTGAACAGGGCCTACTCAGTGAGTATCCTGGTTCCTGAAATTTCCCCAGCCATGTAGTCTCAGCTGTATGATAATACTTGGTGCAGTTAAGTACATGACATTAGTTCCTAGAATTTCTAAACAAGAAAAAATCTGACCATTGCATGTTTTGCAAAATTCACCTTATGTGAATTTGTAATCTACACTGATGATCATTTTATGCTTCTGGCTCATGCATACAAGTGTATGACAGTGCAGAGACTGTGGAGAGCCTTAATTCTGCACACATAGGCTTCAGTGGACCACTACTGTACATCTGTATTCTCTGATTTTATATGGAGGGTTTTATTCAGTTAGATTCATAGGGAATGGAGCACAAAAATTATTACACTTCAACAGATGCTGTATTACAAAGATATTCTCCTTTACAATATTTATTTGAAACAGTGCCTTCTGGAGCTTCATACCAAGCATATGGAGTGCTGATGCCTCTGTAGTACAGAGCTGATGGGACTTCCTGTGCTGCTGTACAGCCTCCTGCACATGGCTCTCCTGTGTGCATGAGAAGTTAATAGTTAAGGACATAAGGAAATCTACAATGACTTATTATAGAAAACCGGAGCAACAGATAAACTGAGAAATTTTTTTTTACCATACACGTGTCCCTAGAACTGAATGAACAGAGCATTTTAAACGAAGTACAGTATTTGTCACTTACTTACCCGTCTGCACTCTAGTGGCAAGTCGGGCCACACTATGCTGATGCCAGGACTCTGCTGCTACAGTGCTCAGTTGCTACACAATGCGGCTGGTCAACCTATCAGGGAGCAAAGAAACCAGACCAAATAAGCTCAGTGCTGGTGTCACATGTTTCCTGAGGGCGGGCTATTTAGACAGACAACGGTGGACCACAGTCTCCTGTGATTGGTTTTCTTGCCTCACTAGCTAGTTTCGTGTTTTTTATTCTGGATCGCTGGCCTCTTGCATGTTTCTTTGACTTGATCACTGAGTTTGCCTCTGATGTGACCTCCTGCTATTAGGTTCTGCTAGTTTGTGACCTGGTTTTGCCCGTGGACTTTGTCTCTAAAGTTATATCTTGGTTTCACTCTGCTGTGTGGATTCTGATCCAGTCCTGTTTTTTTCTGTCTGGCTATGACCTCTTTGTGTGCCTTCTCTTCACCCATCTAGGTTTGGCCCCTGGAGAAATGCCGCCAAGTTGTGGGCCGCCGTATAGGGTGGATCATGTAAGCAGGTAGGGACAGTGATGGCGGTGGAGTTCAGCATTGCACTATTCCCTCCCCTTTCTTGACATCATTTTTGGATTATACATGTAACAAGAATATTGTTTGTTCCCACATTTTTCTCCCTGATAGCCCCCCCCTGTGGTTTATCCATCTGGTCCATTTTATCCTCCATTTAATAGTGGACTATAATGCTCAGTAGCTTCCCTGCTCTCCTCACCTCAGTGTCGGCATAGTGATCTCATAGAAGACCAGGAGAAGTGGTCCAGGCATCTTTCATTCATTCATTCATCCATACTTTTAAATTCATAAAAATATATAGCTACATCTCTCTGTACAGTAGATAGTGGAAAAGGAAATTGTGGGGCATTGCATTCCATATGTGCAGTATCTCTGGGGCTATATGTGAGGACTATTTTCTATGCAGGATAGAGGCAAATTAATGAGATAACTGCAATGCATCCTAGGTAATGCAGGTGATTATTAAGCTGCTGCCCACTCATAGAAGGACAAGCAAGTTCTCCAGATAAGTGAGAAAAAAAATCAAGTACAAAGTCATCAAACATTAGTAAATCAGAACTATGTAGCAGATATGTAGCAGATACTCCTTCCAGATTTGCAAGCAGAAAATCTGCAGCTTATTATGGCAGCAGCAAAGTAGATGCAACCTCATTCACATGCTGCGGAGAAACATCCATGTCAAAATGAACATGCAGCATGTGAGGTCTTTCTGCATATTGTCATATGGACAACAGGCAGATTTTGCCACAGAATTTGGCACATGACATTCTCTAAAGACACAAGATCCTTGTTCTCAGAATTGGTAGAAAAGTTCCATCAGCTGGAGCCCAACTAATGAAACATTTATGACACTTACTAGGAGGTTGAGCTGGAAGAGCCAGAGGAGTGCCCCCTGGGCTAGCGTGTGTGGTGGTGACAACAGCCGGATGTAGTTAGAATGACGACGCAGGACCCCAACTTAAAAATTTTGCATCAACCGGTACAATTGTCAATTATGAGCTCGATCAAGTGTGGCATGACTTTTTAGATGGAGATTGCATGTGGTCACGTACTCCCTGGAACCCCATAGTCACCCCTTCTCTGATGTGCTACCCCAGAACATTCTCTGCCCCAATTCGCAAGACCTTTTGCAGTCTCAGTGTGCTGACAGTGGGGATTTACCAGTGTTGTCTGTGGAGGTGGTGGACAATGGCGAGACACAGGTGTCGGGGGGTGAGGTAGTTGTATGGGAAGCAAGTTACAGTGGGGACTCCTTGGGGGGGACTTTCTCATGATGGGACAGATTCAACTTGGTTGGATCAGGTACAGGAAAAGATCAATTTTTTTTTCTGTGTTTATTTAACTTTTATTTAGCACAAATAACCAAAGAGATATTTATTCGTTCTCTTCGCTGCGCAGTCTGGCGTTGGGGTTTGTCACTTTGATGGCGAGCTGTGCCGCTCTCTCCACAATGGTCTTTAGGTTCTTTGAGGAGACGTTGTGGGCGATTTCTGCACAGAAGGACTTGTTGCTCATCAACAGAACCTCAAGCTCCTTGACATTGTGGACTAGGAATTTGCGGAACCCTGTGGGCAGCATGTGTTTGTTCTTCTTGTTGCTACCGTACCCAATGTTGGGCAATATAGATACACAGGTAATATTATTTTTCACACCTATCCCAAAAAAAAATTTACGCAGTTTGCGCAAATAAAACTGGAAACGAACTGGAGAGACGGCCTGTAGGTGGACCTCCGGAAAAATTGTTTGGAGAGAGGGCCTGTAGGTGGACCTCCGGAAAAATTGGAGAGAGGGCCTGTAGGTGGACCTCCGGAAAAATTGTTTGAAGAGAGGGCCTGTAGGGGGCCCTCCTGAAAAATTGTGGTAAAAGAGTGCCAGTTGGACCTCTAAAAAATGGCGTTTTTTTAGTCAGCATTAGGCAAAGACGACATGGAGGAGGAGGAGTAGGAGGAGTAGAGAAGAGGAATCGGATACATAGGTAATTTTAATCTTTAGCTGCTTTCCCCCGGAGGAGATTTGAATTCCGGTGAAATCCAGGCTTTGTTCATTTTAATAAGCGTCAGCCTGTCAGTGCTGTCAGTTGACAGGCGTGTACGCTTATCGGTGATGACGCCACCAGCTGCACTGAATACCCGCTCTGACAGCACGCTAGCGGCAGGGCAGGCCAGCACTTCCAAGGCGTACAGCGCCAGTTCAGGCCACGTGTCCAGCTTTGAAACCCAGTAGTTGTATGGAGCAGAGTGATCGCTACGGACGTTGGTATGGTCAGCTAGGTACTCCCTCACCATCTTTCTATACAGCTCCCCCTACTCTGCCTAGACTGGGCACAGGTGACAGTGTCTTGCTGGGGTGACATAAAACTGGCAAAGGCCTTGGAGAGCGTTCCCCTGCCAGTGCTGGACAAGCTGCCTGCTCGGCTCCTCTCCCCCGCTACTTGGCCCACAGAACCATGCCCTCTGCCGCTAGCAGCGTCAGATGGGAATAATTGTTTCAGCTTGTGCACCAGGGTCTGTTGATATCTATTCACTCTCATACTCCTTTCCTCTGCAGGGACGAGAGTGGAAAGGTTCTGCTTGTACCGTGGGTCCAGGAGAGTGAACACCCAGTAATCGGTGTTTGAAAAAATTCTTCTAACGCGAGGGTCACGGGATAGGCAGCCTAACATGAAGTCTGCCATGTGCGCCAGAGTCCCAACACGTAAGAATTCCCTCTCCTCACTGGCCTGAATCTCCATTTCCTCCTCCTCCTCCTCCAAGTCCTCCTCTTCAGCCCATACACACTCAAGAGTTAAGGACTGAGCACTGGTACCCTCTACTGTCTCGCCGACATTCTCCTCCTCTTCCTCCTCATCCTCATCCCCCTCCTCCGATACGCGCTGAGAAACAGACTGGAGGGTGCTCTGGCTATCAAGCGACGTATCTTCCTCCACCATCTCTTGTGACAAGCGCAAAGCATCCGACTTGATGCTGAGCAGTGAGTTTTTCAACAGACAAAGCAGCGGGATGGTGAGGCTGATAATGGCGGCATCGCCGCTGACCATCTGTGTTGACTCCTCAAAGTTGCTCAACACCTGGCAGATATCAGACATCCACGTCCACTCCTCATTGTAGACTTGAGGAATCTGACTGACCTGACTACCAGTTCTGGTGGAAGTTGACATCTGGCAGTCTACAATCGCTCTGCGCTGCTGGTAAACTCTGGATAACATGTTTAATGTTGAATTCCATCTCGTGGGCACGTCGCACAACAGTCGGTGAGCGGGCAGTTGTAGGCGGCGCTGCGCTGCCCTGAGAGTGGCAGCATCTGTGGTCGACTTGAGGAAATGCGCACAGATGCGGCGCACCTTGGTGAGCAAATCATACAGATTGGGGTATGTCTTGAGGAACCGGTGAACTATGAGATTGAACACGTGAGCCAGGCATGGCACATGTGTCAGTCTGCCGAGTTGCAGAGCCGCCACCAGGTTACGCCGGTTGTCACACACAACCATGCCTGGCTTGAGGTTCAGCGGTGCCAGCCACACATCGGGCTGCGCCGTGATGCCCTGTAACAGCTCTTGGGCGGTGTGCCTTTTGTCACCTAAGCTCAGCAGTTTGAGCACCGCCTGCTGGCGCTTACCCACAGCACTGCTGCTGCGCCTAGAGCTACCGACTGAAGGCGCCGTGCCCACGGATGGTAATTCGGTGGAGGAGGAGGAGGGGTCGGAGGAGTAGGAGACATAGTACATCTGAGAGACCGTGACCGAGGTAGGCCCCGCAATCCTCGGTGTGGGCAGTACATGAGTGGCCCCAGGGTCATTCTCGGTCCCAGCCTCCACCAAGTTAACCCAATGTGCCGTCAGTGAGATATAGTGTCCCTGCCCGGCAGCACTTGTCCACGTGTCCGTGGTTAGGTGGACCTTCTCAGAAACAGCGTTGGTCAGGGCACGGATGATGTTCTGTGACACGTGCTGGTGTAGGGCTGGGACGGCACATCGGGAAAAATAGTGGCGGCTGGGGACCGAATACCGAGGGGCAGCCACCGCCATGAGATTGCGAAAGGCCTCGGTCTCTATCAGCCTATAGGGCAGCATCTCCAGGCTAAGCAATTTGGAGATGTGGACGTTGAGGGCTTGGGCATGTGGGTGGGTGGAACTGTATTTCCTCTTGCGCTCCAGCGTCTGCTGTAAAGACAGCTGAACGCTGCGCTGGGACACATTGGTGGACACTGTGGAGGATCGTGGAGGCGAAGGTGTGGTTTTCCGGCGGGAGGCGCTCGTGCCGGGGTCCTGGGAAGGGGGTTGACTAGCAGAGGCAGCGAGTGACACAGGGGGTTGACTAGCAGAGGCAGCGAGTGACACAGGGGAAGGAGCAGTGGTGTGACCCGCAGGAGGTGGTGAACGGCCTTGGTTCCATTGAGTGGGGTGTTTAGCACTCATATGCCTGCGCATGCTGGTGGTGGTTAGGCTAGTAGTGGTGGCACCCCTGCTGATCCTGGTGTGGCACAGGTTGCACACCACAATCCGTCGGTCATCCTCACTTTCTTTAAAGAACCTCCAGACTTGCGAACATCTAGGCCTCGCCACGGGAGCTTCACTACGTGAAACAGTTGCTGCTGATGCACCAGCTCTGGCCCTGCTTCTCCCTCTGGCCACACCACTGCCTCTTACAACTTGTTCTGGTGTAGCACTCGCCTCCGCCTCAGAAGCACTGTCTTCACTCGGCATATCAACCCAGCTTGGGTCAGTCACCTCGTCATCCTCCGATTCCTCAGTCTGCTCCCCCCTCGGACTTCCTGCCCTGACAACAACTTCACCACTGTCTGACAACCGTGTCTCCTCATCGTCCGACACCTCTTTACAAACTTCTTCCACTAAGTCAACATTGTCATCATCATCATCATCACCCACAGACTGCGACAGTTGGAAAACTTGGGCATCGGGAAAGAGGTCAGCAGCAACCTGAGAAGTGGTTTGTGACTCTGGGAAGGGTCCAGAAAACAGTTCCTGAGAGTATGCCGGATCGCATTCCAAATTTTCCTGGGAGGGGGCAGACTGGGGGGAAGGAGGTTGAGGTGGAGGAGCCAGAGGAGTGCTCCCTTGGGTAACGTGGGTGGACTGCGTGGAAGACTGACTGGTGGACAAATTACTTGAAGCATTGTCCGCAATCCACGACATCAGCTGTTCGCACTGTTGTGGTTTCAACAGTCCTCTACCACGTGTCCCTGTAAGTTGAGACATGAAGCTAGGGAGTGTAGCTCTGCGGCATTCCCCTGCTCCCTCATCAGCAGGTACTGTCTCACCCTGCCCAGGACCACGGTCTCTGCCCCCTGCAGTAATTGAATGCCCACGCCCACGCCCTCGACCTCGACCCTTAGCCCTGGGGTTCAACATTTTCTGTATATAAGTGTATTATATAAAAAATAAAAAATAAATGGGCCTGGTGTACTGAAACCCACAAACTTGTTCAGTCTGGTTTAATTAAGTGACGTAAAGAAAGTGTCACCTGGACAGAAAATACGGATTGTAGTGAGTGTACTGAACTGTGACACACAGAATGTTTCCACGCTGCTGTGTGATATGGATTTGTATCACTGAGCTAAAACAACAAAAAAACTATTTTTTTATATATTTTTTTTAATATATTTTTTTGGTAGTTTTGTTTTTTTTGGAACGTGACGTGCAGAAACTATTGTAGACCTAACTCACACCCTGTTAATGGTCGCTATTTTGACTGCGACCCAGACAAATGTCGCACAGAGATTTTTGTGATCAAGCTATATACGTGACAGCAAAAGACCTGGTTGGATTAAGTGACGTACAGAAAGTGTCACCTGGACAGAAAATACGAATTGGAGTGAGTAGACAGCTGAACTGTGACACACAGAATGGTTCCACACTGCTGTGTGAAATGGATTTGTATCACTGAGCTAAAACAACAAAAAAACTATTTTTTTTATATATTTTTTTTATATATTTTTTTTTGTAGTTTTGTTTTTTTTGGAACGTGACGTGCAGAAACTATCGTAGACCTAACTCACACCCTGTTAATGGTGGCTATTTTGACTGCGACCCAGACAAATGTCGCACAGAGATTTTTGTGATCAAGCTATATACGTGAGAGCAAAAGACCTGGTTGGATTAAGTGACGTACAGAAAGTGTCACCTGGACAGAAAATAGTGAGTGTACTGAACTGTGACACACAGAATGGTTCCACACTGCTGTGTGAAATGGATTTGTATCACTGAGCTAAAACAACAAAAAAACTATTTTTTTTATATATATTTTTTTGTAGTTTTGTTTTTTTTGGAACGTGACGTGCAGAAACTATCGTAGACCTAACTCACACCCTGTTAATGGTGGCTATTTTGACTGCGACCCAGACAAATGTCGCACAGAGATTTTTGTGATCAAGCTATATACGTGAGAGCAAAAGACCTGGTTGGATTAAGTGACGTACAGAAAGTGTCACCTGGACAGAAAATAGTGAGTGTACTGAACTGTGACACACAGAATGGTTCCACACTGCTGTGTGAAATGGATTTGTATCACTGAGATATAACAATTAAAAAAAAAAGGGGTTATATATGGCGATAGCTGCACTACTAGTGCCAGCCAGCCAGCCAAGCCAGGAGACAAAAAAAAAATTCTTTTAGCCCTTAGAAGGGCTGTTGGGTTCTTTGTGGGTGATTCCTGCCTAACAAAGAACTAAATGCAGGCCCTAACACTCTCCCTGAAACTCAGCAGCTCTATCCCTAACGACATCCAGACAGCATCTGAGCCGAGCACCGCGGCCAGTCACTAGTATATTCCAGAGTCACCTGATCAGGCCAGCCAACCCCTGCTATCGACATGTAAGGGCCCCACGTGATGCTGGGTGTACCGCAGAGTCTCCTGGCTTGTGATTGGCTGAGTTTATAGGCGCCAAAAAAGCACGATGCGGAAGTTGCCATTTCCTCGAGCATGGCGAGATACTCGTCCGAGCAGCGAGCACTTACGAGAACCCTAATACTCGAACGAGCACCAAGCTCGGACGAGTATGCTCGCTCATCTCTAAATATAATATATAGACCTCACAAATACTGTTAAATGTTAATTAACTTCTATTACTCCATTATAAGGGAGATGAGTTAAGATCTGATAACATTGTGAAGGATTCTTTTAGCCATCTCATTTCCGAAGAGATCAGTTTCTGTAAATTATCCACTATAAAATCAGCAGCCTTGTAACTGGATGTGAGTCAGTCATCCCGTTTGTATTATGATCTTATTCTACTGTACCTACAAGATTAAGTCATTTCAGCTGCTGGCTGAGTCAGAGACAGGGTCAGCTCTCATGATCTCACCACTTTACTATAAACCAAGACACATACATTTTATACATTATATATTGCTCTTTTTGCAACAGCTTTTACAGTTTCCATAATTGTAGCATAAAAGAAAGATTAAGAAAACTGTTCAATTTGCAAAATCCTCTCATTGTTTTAGTAGCTCTTGTAATCTTAATACATTAATAATGTCTGTAATGGAAATAAATCCATTATAACAATGGGGAAACGGGGATTTCGGATTCTAAAGAATTAGAACAAGAAAGACCAAATTGGTCCAAATAACTTACTATTTACACACAGTTACCTGGAGACCAGACTGTTGAAATGGCAAAATAGCATTTACAGTAATTGGGCTGAT
Source organism: Rhinella marina (assembly GCA_900303285.1). Classification (NCBI taxonomy): domain Eukaryota; kingdom Metazoa; phylum Chordata; class Amphibia; order Anura; family Bufonidae; genus Rhinella; species Rhinella marina. The sequence goes on along the minus strand of ONZH01006817.1, from coordinate 32,932 downwards.
CACACAGTGGGATAGTGTTATCAGAAGTAGAAATGCACATTTCCCCTAACAACCATGGTGCATTTTATACTGCAGCAGTAATGGCTGCTTTATTGATCATTATAGGTATTGGTTTCTTTGATTGTACAGTAATAAAGATGTGCAGCAGTGAAAAGCAACAGCTAATGAATGATAGTGTTATCAGATTAATAATCTCCACCAAGATGAAATGCAGAGTATAAAAGTAAATTCCCCTTTAAAAGTGTCCTCTCTGACCCAGGAAGAGGTGCAGCAACGTCTTAAAAATATTAAAATAGACAAATCACCAGGACCGGATGGCATACACCCCCATATCCTAAGAGAATTAAGTAATGTCATAGACAGACCCTTATTTCTGATATTTAAGGACTCTATACTGACGGGGAGTGTTCCACAGGATTGGCACATAGCAAATGTGGTGCCAATATTCAAAAAGGGTCCAAAAACAGAGCCTGGAAACTATAGGCCGGTAAGTTTAACGTCTGTTGTCGGTAAACTGTTTGAAGGTTTTCTGAGAGATGCTATCTTGGAGTACCTCAATGAAAATAAGCAAATAACTCCATATCAGCATGGCTTCATGAGGGATCGGTCATGTCAAACCAATTTAATCAGTTTCTATGAGGAGGTAAGTTCTAGACTTGACCGCGGCGACTCAATGGATGTCGTATATTTGGACTTCTCCAAAGCGTTTGACACTGTACCACATAAAAGGTTAGTATACAAAATGAGAATGCTTGGCCTGGGAGAAAATGTCTGTATGTGGGTAAGTAACTGGCTTAGTGATAGAAAACAGAGGGTGGTTATTAACGGTACATACTCAGATTGGGTCACTGTCACTAGTGGGGTACCACAGGGGTCTGTATTGGGTCCTATTCTCTTCAATATATTTATTAATGATCTTGTAGAAAGCTTGCACAGTAAAATATCAATTTTTGCAGATGACACTAAACTGTGTAAAGTAATTAACACAGAAGAGGACAGTGCACTGCTACAGCAGGATCTGGATAGACTGGAGGCTTGGGCAGAAAAGTGGCAGATGAGGTTTAACACTGACAAATGTAAGGTTATGCATATGGGAAGGAATAATGCAAGTCACCAGTACATACTAAATGGTAAAGCATTGGGTAACTCTGACATGGAAAAGGACCTAGGAATTTTAGTGAACAGCAAACTAAGCTGCAGAAACCAGTGTCAGACAGCTGCTGCCAAGGCCAATAAGATAATGGGTTGTATCAAAAGAGGCATAGATGCCCGTGATGAGAACATAGTCCTGCCACTTTACAAATCACTAGTCAGACCACATATGGAGTACTGTGTACAGTTCTGGGCTCCTGTGAACAAGGCACACATAGCAGAGCTGGAGAGGGTTCAGAGGAGGGCAACTAAAGTAATAACTGGAATGGGTGGACTACAGTACCCAGAAAGATTATCAAAATTAGGCTTATTCACTTTAGAAAAAAGACGACTGAGGGGAGATCTAATAACTATGTATAAATATATCAGAGGTCAGTACAGAGATCTCTCCCATCATCTATTTATCCCGAGGACAGTGACCATGACGAGGGGACATCCTCTGCGTCTGGAGGAAAGAAGGTTTGTACATAAACATAGAAGAGGATTCTTTACGGTAAGAGCAGTGAGACTATGGAACTCTCTGCCTGAGGAGGTGGTGATGGTAAGTTCACTAAGAGAGTTCAAGAAGGGCCTGGATGTATTTCTGGAGGGTAATAATATTACAGGTTATAGTTACTAGAGAGGGGTCGTTGATCCAGGGAGTAATTCTGATTGCCTGACTGGAGTCGGGAAGGAATTTTTCCCCCTAAAGTGAGGAAAATTGGCTTCTACCTCACAGGGTTTTTTGCCTTCCCCTGGATCAACTTGTAGGAAAACAGGCTGAACTGGATGGACAGATGTCTTTTTTTGGCCTTACAAACTATGTTACTATGTTACTATGTTACAATCTAAAATGAAATATTCTAATTCATTGCAGCTCCTTTCAGAATACGTCCAGATGAGACAGATTTGCTACGGATAGGCTTGTAGTAAATCCACAGCATATTCCAGCACTAGCACAGTTGATGAGATTTTAGAAAATCTCATTCACACGCTGCTGAAAACAATCCACAGCATTAATTGATCTGAGGTGCGGAGTTGAAATCAGAGGCATGTCAGTTTATGCTTTGGACTTCTGCAGTTTTCAGTCTTTGCAATGCAGAGAATAAAAGTAAAACCCGCTTGTACGTAATTTATGCAGATTTTGCCACACATTCGATGTGGATTTTACACCCCAAGATATGTCTCATATGGAGATGCCATTATTAAGTGTGCTAGAGTTTAGTATAGAGCATGCCAAAAAGTCAAGAATAAAAAAGACTAAAAAAAAGTGCTCCTGATTAAATAGAGAATGGCAGAAACATCCTTATCTTGTGCTTCTGGACTGCATGGAAAGGAGTAGGTTAAAGCGGTCTTCCCTTTTTAACATTTGTGGCATATCACTAGGAAACCAGGAAGACAGGAGACTAAAAGAAGGCTTTGATGGTACATTTACCTGACAAAGAGGTTAGTTCAACCTGAAACGCGTTGTAGTTACACCAATAAAGGTTTCTGCACTGCATCTTGGAGTCCTGTGTCCTGGTTTTGTCTGCTATCTTCCTGGTTTCACATTCTCCAGCGCTGGCCTAACCGGAGGGGCAGCAGGCGGTACTCCCTTTGTTCTATGCTATAGGCTGTTGCACACTGAGCACAACAGCACAAGGCATATGGGCCCTGTTATCCTAGGGCAGTGTCCTGTCATACAGTCCTACTCATCGTGCTCTCCACTTTTTTCCTTTGTATGTTTCCATATCACTAGGATATGCCACAGATGTTAGGTGCAGGTCCCACCTCCAGGTTCAGCTCCCAGCTCCAAAACAGGGTCCCTCAAAGTGAAAGAGAGTACATCGCACATGTGGGGCTTCCTCTCCATTAAATGCTATGAGACTTCTGAGAATAGTTGATTGATTAGAGGGCAAGATGCGCAAGTCTTGCCTTCTCTCCATTTACATAGTTGTCAACGTTGGAAAATGACAAAAGTCCATCAAGTCCAACCTGCAATCCTGCCATATCGATCCCTGGATCAATGTTCATCTTCCTTTTAAAAAGGGGTTGGGCCAAGGGAAAGGGTGTGTAGAGCAAGATTTCTATACATTGTCGTAAGCCTCAATTTTATTTTGAATTAAAAAGTCATCTAAACCCTTTTTGAAGCCATCTACTGTATTTGCTGTGACCAGCTCCTGTGGCAGGCTATTTCAGAGATTCACAGATCTTACTGTAAAGAATGCTTGTCGCCTCTTATGACTGAACATTCACCACTATTGGCCTGCTGGAAGTAGCCAAGCCAGCGCTCAGCTATTTTCAAAACTCCCATAGTAGTGAATGGAGGGTGGTCTTCACTTTGGGGGCCCAGTTCTAGAGATAGGAGTGGATCCTAGAGGTGGGACCCAAACTCATTTGATATTTGTTGAAATGGGAAAACCCCTAAAAGTCAATCCCTTCATCCTGCAAGGGAAAGCAGAATGGTCAACCAAGTGTCAGCAGAAGTAGAATCAGACTCTCCTATAAAATATGACAGTGGTTGTTTCCACAGAATTGGTGGGCATGGCATTTCCACCCACTTTCCATATTATCACAAATGCAATTGATTTTTGGGGTTTTATAAAGCTGAATAATTTTAAGTAAAAGAAATCATTTCCAGTCATAGCATACATACTGATTGCACCTATGTACACATACTGTTTAGGCAGAAACCCTTTTAATTGTCTATCCAACCCTGTATACTTCTGCTGGACAATAAACTGCCAATTTCAATGAAGTTACCCTAGATCACTGCAATAATATAAGACCAGCATGCGTAATGGAAATACAATATATCATCGTATACAGTTCTGCTCTATATTTATGCTTTCTTATTTTAGCTCCTGCTTCCCGTATTTTTATAGCACGGTCACTGGATGCCCCATCCGTCTTATACTGTTGTCATAGCTGCAGGCAGAAAACTGGAGCCGGTAAATGACAGTGGCCATTTTAACCAGCCATAAAAAGACCCTGACGGGTGATGTACAAAATTAAGAACAGCTTGATTATTAGGAAAGAAGACTGCAGTTAAAGCCTCATACGACCTCTCCTATTAAATATAGACGCTTTCTGAATTTTACGACCATATTTCTAAGTGGAAGAACTGCGGGTTTTAAATCTACTGAGAAATAAAAGCTGGCCTGGTTGCATGTTTGCCAAATGAAGCATCTTTACTCCTTTGAGAGTTCCTGCTGCCCTAACAGCTTTGCAGCCTCAGCAAGCCCACCAGACGTATCTGAGAGAGATAGAGCCTGGGAGGGCACAGGATCCTCCTGCCTGCTGCTTTTCACAGAGTACTGGCGCCATCATCTTCTCTTGCTAGCTGTGCCAGCTTTCACTTTCTACACCAATGGGCCTCCAAGGTGACTAGTTCAATTCTCAGTTCTGTCAAACAACTTTCATGACCTAGTTTCTCACTCTGCAGCAGGGCTGAGACAATTCCCTCCTCCTCTGCTTGGATCCATTCTTGCATTTGCACAGCAAAACAATGTCTTTCTACAGATAAGCCTTAGGGCTTTTACAATTCTCTACTAAAGTTTGACCGGTTCTGAGAAGGAAATAAGAGACACAGAATGTAATTCTTCAGAGGAACTGAAAGTCTTATTAAACAGGAAAAATTGTGAACATGATTCTTCAGGCTGATTGGCATTGTACCATGTATAGGATTTACATATATTAGAGCAACTTTGCAGGTGTGTAGCAAGAGAAGGGTAAGCATTATATAGGATGCTGTTCCTGGTTGTGAAAACAGGCAAAGGCAAATTTCAGAGATATTTCAGTACGCTGTCTACGGGGCACAAAATGAGAGTTATGGATATAAACTAAGCTAAGGTTCTTTCAAACCTGCTCTGGATAAGATAAAAGTGAAATATGAGTTGTTGCTAACGGCAAACATCTAAATGAATAAGGCCTGACAGTATGTGGTGTGCTTCATATGCATTGGTTTGTAACATCACAGTGAGGCTTGAACTATGAATGCAACTGTTTTGTCCATTGGAATTACACTTATGGCAAGCAGATTTTTATACAACGGTCATACTGTACATATTGCTCAAGTTTTGTCATGTAAACCATGTCTCCAAGTGCTGATCTCTCTCGCCTTGGATGGGATGATGAATGTATTCACTCTTTAAACCCTGTACAGGGATCTGGACTTTGCTGCGGGGAAGCCACCAGGCCACTACCTCCTGAGATAGTCCTGGTGTAGTTGGTGGCCAACCCATGAAAGTAAGAAACACTAGTGCGAAGCACTTTGAGGTACGGCAATACACGTAGTTAAGAGATGGGCCAAGGTCAGGGCAGGCAGCGTACAATGTATCTGAGAACCTGGTCCAAGGTCGGGGCGGTGGGAATGGACCACTATTTTAACAGATAGATGGATAGATAGATAGATAGATAGATAGATAATTGAAAAAGGGAGCACTCTCCAAGAATTAAAACAAAAAAGAAAGTCCTTTTATCTTATTCTTTTTAATTCTCGGAGAGAGCTGCCTTTTCCTATTTGTTTATTTATGGAATTTTTCATTGAAGTCCGTCTGAGCTTTCACCTTATCTTTACTATTTCTTATGGCACTGCTGTTTTTCTCAAGATAGATGATAGATAGATAGATAGATAGATAGATAGATAGATAGATAGATAGATAGACAGATCTTTCTGGGTACTGTAGTCCACCCATTCCAGTTATTACTTTAGTTGCCCTCCTCTGAACCCTCTCCAGCTCTGCTATGTCTGCCTTGTTCACAGGAACTCAGAACTGTATACAGTACTCCATGTGTGGTCTGACTAGTGATTTGTAAAGTGGCAGGACTATGTTCTCATCACCGGCATCTATGTCCCTTTTGATGCAACCCATTATCTTATTGGCCTTGGCAGCAGCTGTCTGACACTGGTTTCGACAGCTTAGTTTACGGTCAACTAAAATTCCTAAGTCCTTTTCCATGTCAGTTGAAAGATTTCCATATTTTCTGTGTTTTTGACCTGGTTTTAGCTCACAATAATTGATGGAAATCACAGACCATAACACTAATGTGTGAACTAGACCTATAAGACCATTTACACACAGTAAGTATTTGCTCAGTATTTTCCATGAGTATTTGTAAGCCAAAATCAGGAGTCAAATCTACAGAGAAAAATTATAATGGCTGGTGTCTCTTCTGTGATTTGGACCCACTCCTGGTTTTGGCTTACAAATGCTGGCCGTGTGAAAGTGGTCTTACATGTGTGAAAAGGTTACCTTCTTTGCTTTTATTATTTACACAGTTTAATTTTTCAATTACTAACCCTACACAAGTGCATTACAGAAATTCAGTGCATTAAAACCTGGTATGTTTTGTGCTGGGGTGTGCAAAAGCTAATCTCGCTGAAATGCAGAATCCACAGTATGTGAACACATGAATGAAAATAAGAACTAGGTGGAGGCACACAGCTTTCACATCTTAAAGCTGGCTGTTATCTAAAGACTAGCAGCTTGCACTGCTGTTATTGAGAAGTCCTGGAGGTAAAATGTAAATGTACTCCATCTGTATGGATGAAATGGGGATGGTTTCCCGTTAATAGCAGGCAGACAACATTGCTAGCATGCAGAAGGTCATAGCTATAGGAAAGCCAGTCTCTCCTTGGTATGCTTATTGTAGACTTCGAATACAGTGAGAGATATTGGGGCACGTTTACTATTGGAAATAAGCCAGAATACTGTCCAAACAAAGCCAGAATTCCTGCGCAGAAGCCACGTGCCACAAAGCTCCGTAATTCAGAGACTTGGTGCAGCATTGTGGGAGAAGTTTACCAAGGGCTAGTGTTGAGCGAACATATTCGGCCGAATATAGTACTCGGCCATACATGGCGGCGCTCGGGTCCACGCGGTGTTCGACCGTCATGCTCGAGTCCCCTCCCCGCACGCTAATTAGCCAATTAGCGTGCGGGAAGGTACTGGTATTCACTGTAATGCTACTGGCATTACACTGATTGGATGGCCGGGAACGCGTCATCGGGTGCTATAAAGCACCCGGTGACATGTGACCGGCTCATACTGAGTCAGGAGGAGCTGCTGCAAAGAGGGACAGATAGTGTAGGGAGAGAAGAACGCTAGGCAGGGATAGTATTTCTTCTAAAAATACCCAAAAGCCCCTTTAAGGGCTATTATATCTTGCTGCAATATACTTTTTTTATGGGGTTAAAAATTGTGCAAGGTGGCCTGAAATTAACGCCACCTGCGCAGCTGGTGCATGGTGTATTACTCTCTGTATACTATATACCTGACATCCTTTGCTATTTTTTCTACCGTTAATTAAGGCCGCAGTACCTCTTTTGCGTCTGCTGTCTAACATTTGCGCAAGGAGGGATATATAGTGTAGGGATAGGATTTGGCTAGGTAGGGCTAGTAGTTCTGTTCAAAAGACACAAAAGTCCATTGTTATATCTGGCTGCATTTTTTTTAAAATTTGGGGCAAAAACAATGCAAGTGTGCCTGAGGCTAATACAACGTGCACAGCGTGTGCATTAGAACCGTTCTGTAGTCTATATACCTAATATCCGTTGCTATTTTTTCTACCGTTATTTAAGGCTGCAGTACCTCTTTTGCGTCTGCTGTCTAACATTTCCACAAGGAGAAACATATAGTGTAGGGAAAGGATTTGGCTAGGCAGGGCTAATAGTTCTGTTCAAAAGACACAAAAGTCCATTGTTATATCTGGCTGCAATATATTATTTTTGTGGTGGGTTAAAAATTGCGCAAGGTTGCCTGACCTTAACACCACCTTTTCAGTGTTTGCTGTCTAACATTTGTGTATCCCAAATAACAGAAATCCGGTGTATTTTTTTCTGCAACTATTGAAGGCGACATTACCAATGTCGCCGTAATTAGCGGCAGAAAGAAATGCAATAAATGTCAGGTACATAGGAGAAACATACATTGTCCTGCACATGCAATGTCTCCGTGATTAGCGGCAGAAATAAACGCAATAAATGCCAGGTACATAGGAGAAACATACATTGTCCTGCACATGTAATGTCACCGTGACTAGGGGCAGAAAGAAACGCAATAAATGTCAGGTATATAGGAGAAACATACATTGTCCTGCACATGTAATGTCACCGTGATTAGTGGCAGAAAGAAACGCAAAAAATGTCAGGTATATAGGAGAAACATACATGTCCAGCACATGTAATGTCACCGTGATTAGGGGCAGAAAGAAACGCAATAAATGTCAGGTATATAGGAGAAACATACATTGTCCTGCACACGCTGCGCAGCTGGTGTTAAGATTAGGCAAACTTGTGCAAATTTTGACCTTCAAGAAAAACAATATTGCAGCCAGATATAACAAAAGTCCTTAAAAGGACTTAGGGGTCTTTTCAACAGAACAACTAGCCCTGCCTAGCCAAATCCTATCCTTACACTATCTGTGCCTGGTTGCGCAAATGCTATACATTATATGAATAACGGTAGAAAAAAATACACTGGATGTCAGGTATTTAGGATACAGAAAGGTTATACTGCACATGCAGCACAGGTATGTGACATTACCTGCGCTTCGTCTGCTGCATAACGTTTGCTCATTCGGTGAAATTTTTCTGCTCATACACTAAAAAAATCTGCGCAACTGTACTTTTGACAAACTTGCATATATACCATTTAGTATTCGCAAGGCGAGCAGTAAGGGACAGGGAAGTGGGAGTGCTGCTGATGGTGCACGGTGGGCGCGGTGAAACAGTGTCTGCTGGCAGAGCACAAGAAACAAAGTCATCCAAAACTCCTAGCTTCATGTCTCAGTTTGGAGGGTGGCGCAAGACAGGTTCTTGTTAGGTCAACATGTCAGAGGACCAGAGTGCGGTTAATTTTTTAGGTTAAGAAATTAGGGGTGAGGGCCTGCTTGTGAACCTCTTAAATATTTAAAGGCGAGGGCAGCCTAATAAGCAGTTTCATATGATGGAGGAAGAGGAGGAAGAGGACGAGAAGAGGAAGGGGTGCATGGAAATACAGTGTAGTCAATACACCTTAAAAGCCACATTTAAAGTTCCTTTATGTTCAGCCGCTTTCCTCTGGTGGCGTAGCGAAGTCAGGGGCAATCCAGGCCTTGTTCATTTTGATTAGCGTCAGCATTTTCAGTTGACAGGCGGATGCGCTTAGCAGTTATTATGCCCTCAGAGGCACTAAATAATCGCTCCGACAAAACGCTGGTGGCAGGTCAGGCCAACACCTCCAAGGCATAGAGTGCCAGTTCGTGCCACGTGTCCAGCTTAGACACCCAATAATTATAAGGCACAGAGGGATCGCTGAGGACGTTGACATTGTCAGCTAGGTACTCCTTTACCATTTTACAAAACTTTTCCCTCCTAGTTGTGACACTAGGCCTTATCAGAACCTTTTCCACATGCAGTGCTGTCCACCTTTATTGTGAGCAGGTAGAGTTCCAGCACATGCTTAGGTCGCACAGCAGTCAGTGAGCTGGCAAGTGTAAGCGCTGCTACAGCGTTGCCAGACCGGCGGAAGCTGTAGGTGACTTTCGGAAATGTGCACCTTCACCAGCAGCTCAGGCAAAAAAGTGTAGTTTTTGAGAAACTGCTGAACCACTTAGGCCTTGTTCACACTTCAGTTTTTTGATCAGTTATTTCCATCAGTTATTTTGAGCCAAAGCCAGGTGCAGGTCAAAAACACTGAACAGGTGCAGATCTTTTCATTACACTTGATCTCTGTGTAGCCTCCACTCCTGGTTTTGGCTCACAATAACTGATGGTAATAACTGATCAAATAACTGACGTGTGAACAAGTCCTTAGTTGAAGCAGTTGTTTGGCCTGAGGGAGACTCCTGTTCGTCCTTCCTGTTGGAGGAACAGGTAGACTCATTCTTGTCATTAGTTCCAGGGTCCTATAGGGTCAGTGTGGTTTTCCCCCCACACCTGAGCGTGACAGTATGTGTGTGAACTTGCCGAGCTCCAAAGCTGCCACCAAGTTGCGGCCGTTATCAGACACAACCACGCCTGGTTGTAGGTTGAGTGGCGAGAGCCACAGCTCAGCCTGGTGCCTTATACCCTGCCACAGCACTGTGGCGGTGTGTTGTTTGTCACCTAAGCAAATAAGTTTCAGCACAGCCTGTTGCCGCTTCCCCACCGCTGTGCTAAACTGCTTCCAGCTACTGACTGAAGTCTGACTGGTGCTGCAAGATGAGAATTCCTAGATGGAAGTGGTGGAGGAGAAGGAGGGGTTGCAGCCGCTAATGTAGGTGGTGGCGGAAATCCTGATGTAAGTAGGGCCCACAATCCTTTGTGTCGATACCACCTGTGTCATCCCAGGGTACGACTCGCTCCCAGCCTCCACAACGTTCACCCAGTGTGCCGTCAGGGAAATGTAGCGTCCCTGGCCATAAGCACTTGTCCATGTGTCAGTCGTTAAGTGGACCTTCCCAGTAACTGCATTGGTCAGGGCACGGGTTATGTTACGGGACACATGCTGTTGTAAGGCGGTGAGGGCACACCGGCAAAAATAGTGGTGGCTAGGTACTGAGTAACGAGGGACAGCCGCCGCGATCAGACTGCGAAAAGCCTCAGTGTCCACAAGCAACATTTTCAGCACCAGCAATTTGTAAAGCTGTGTATTTAGTGCTATGGCTTGTGGGTGGGTGGCTGGGTATTTGCACTTTTGTTCAAAGGCCTGGGGTATGGACATCTGTACGCTGCGCTGGGACACAGAAGTGGATGTGCTCGCTGATGGTGCTTGCGAGGGTCCAGGTGCAGGGGGGAGGCATCTGGGCCTACGTCTTGGCTAGCATGTAACACAGGGAAGAGGAGGCAGTGGTGTGACCCGCAGACACCGATTGTGTATCCAGGCGTTTGGCCCACCTTATTAGGGTGCTTTGCTGCCATGAAGATGGTGGTGGTGGTCAGGTTGCTAGTGTTCATGCCTCTACTCATTTTGGTACAGCACAGGTTGCAAATGACTATTCTTTTATCGTCCTCACTTGTGGGTGTGGCCTGCCTTCTCCCTTTTGCCAGCCCACCGCCTCTTACAGCCTGTTGCAGTGGTGCGCATCCCTCCCACTCTGTACTGCTGTCCTCGCTCAGCTTGCCTTCTTCCCATGTTGGGCCAGTGATTTCTTCGTCCACTACTTCCTCTTCCTTTTCGGGAAGGAATTTTTTCCCTTAAAGTGAGGAATATTGGCTTCTACCTCAAAGGGTTTTTTTGCCTTTCTCTGGATCAACTTGCAGGATAACAGGCCGAACTGGATGGACAGATGTCTTTTTTCGGCCTTATAAACTATGTTACTATGCTACTTCTTCACTCTGGTCCTCATCCTGACAAGTTGACGTTCAGTGCTGCTGACACTCAAAAACATTTGGGGTGAGGGTCTGCTGCTGATCTGACCATCTAAAACATTAGGAGCGAGTGCCTGCTGCTGAGCTGACCATGTAAAACATTCGGGACGAGTGCCTGCTGCTGATCTAACCGTGTAAAATATTAGGGGTGAGGGCCTGCTACTACTTGCGCTTTATATACAAGTAAATATATATTTCCTAACAATATTTCCTCTAAAATCAATGTTATATTTGGTTTGAGGGGGTATCAGTGGCGTAGCCTAGTGCCTGCAGCCTATCAGAGGCCGGCGCCGGCGCCGCAATGATGCCTTCGCGCCTCCTGAGCCGTACAGCGCAGGACACAGGCCGGAAGAGGCCTGCATCGCATCGCTGATGGAGGTAAGTATAAGTGTTTATTTTTTTTTGTATGATGCAAACGGACCGGAGCGCTTCTTAATGGGGGCAGTGAGGGCATTTCTTATTGGCATACGGGTGCACTAGGGGCCTTTCTTATTGGCACATAGGGGCACTGGGGGCATTTTTCTTACTGGCACATGGGGCACTGGAGGCATTTTTTTACTGGGACTGGGGGCATTTCTTGGCAGATGGGGCATTTCTTACTGGCACATGGGGTCACTGGGGGCATTTCTTACTGGCACATGGGGGCACGGGGGCATTTCTTACTGGCACATGGGGACACTTGGGGCATTTCTTATTGGCACATGATTTGGGGGGCATCTATGGAGGTGGGACACTTTTTACTGGCACATTATTGGGGGGAAATTTTGGGGGCACTTCTGGCACATTATTGGGGGCACTTCTTACTGACACATTATTGGGGCACTATGGGGGCTCTTCTTACTGGCACATTATTGGGGGCACTATGGGGGCATCTACTGAGGCCACAAAGAAGGAGCATTTTATACTGGGACACATTATGGCGGGTAATATGGGGGCATCTATGGGGGGCACTATTTAGGGGTATTTTATACTGGCACATTATGGGGGCACTATGGGGACATTAGCTCAACTGGGGGCATTAAAAGGTTTTTTTTTGCACTGGCACACATGAAGGGGCATTTTTGTTGTCATATTATAAGGAGAATTATTACTTCTGGGGTTCTCTGGGGAACATGATTACTAGTATGGGCACTATGGAAGCATTATTACTTCTGGGGCACAGTGGGGACATTAGTACTGTTGGGGGCAGTATTACTAACTAGTGCACTCTGGCAGAAAATTATTTCTGGGGGGCGTTATGTTTACACTATTACTGTGGGGGGCACACTGGCATAGTATCAGCATAGTGCAGTTATTTCTGGGGGGCGTTATGTTTACACTATTACTGTCATGGACACTATTTGTTGGGCGCAGTTATTATAGGACACTGTGTGCCAATAATTATTGAAGGGCACTATCTGTGTGGTACTAGTGGCACAGTACTGGGGTGGCAGGATGATTTGTCCAGAAGACGGGAGAATGATGGAAAACTAGTAAGTAGTAAACTAAGATTTCTTTCAAACTGCAGAGATGAGAAATGGCTGAAAAATGGCTTCTGGTCTGAAAGGAGAAGATGAGGAAAGAGAACATCTACATCAGAGGAGATGTCACTGGATGTACAAGTTATGGGGCGCTGTATTAGGCTACATTCACACAAATGTTGTGTTTTGCGGTCTGCAATTGCGGATCCGCAAAAAAAACGGATGATGTTCCGAATGGCATCAGTTTTTTTTGCGGATCCGCTCTAACAATGCCTATTCTTGTCCCCAAAACGGACAAAAATAGGACATGTTCTATTTTTTTTTTTTGAGGGGCTACGGAACGGACATATGAATGCGGATAACACACGGTGTGCTGTCCGCATTTTTTGCTGACCCATTGAAGTGAATGGGTCCGCATCTGAGCTGCAAAATATGCGGATCGAAGGCCGCAAAAGCAACTGTCGTGTGAATGTAGCCTTACCCTTTATGTTCTGTAGTGGTATACATAATGTTAGGAGGGAAAAGGTTAGGGTGAGAATTTGGCATGGGGGGTTAAATTTTTGACTTGGCCAGCAGAAAAGCTAGGTGCACCAGCGCTGAGGGAAGGGGGGGGGCCCAAGCTGAACTCTTGCACCAGGGCCCATGGGCCTTTAGCTACGCCCCGGGGGGTATTATTGTCATTCCGTAAAAGTGGCGTAATAGTTGGACATCATCATGAATATCAGCGACTTTGGAGTCCAAGATGCATCCAGACATCCTCCCCATGCTGTTCCCTAACCATTTCTGTGGTGTTTCCACCATTTTCTGATGTTTCCCTATCAACCAGACACCCTCCCCTCTGCAGAGCAGGGGGTGCCTGGTCTTCTTCCATTGACCTCCATTATACTCGGGTGCTCGGCCGAGCACTCGAGCACAACCTAGTGTTCGGCCAGAGCCCCCGAGCACCCGAGTATCGCAGTGCTCGATCATCACTACTAAGGGCTCATGCACACAGCTGTAGTTTTGGTCCACATCTGATCTGCGTTTTTTGTGGATCGGATGCAGACCCATTCGTCTCAATAGGGCCACATCCATAAGTCCATTCCACTACCCTGCAAAAAAATACACAATGTCCTATTCTTTATAATATATAATGGTTACCACTAGAGATGAGCGAATCTATTCACCGATTTGTTGATTCGTATCGAATATTGGAATTTTTTAGCTGCGAAGCGAATCCGAATATTAGGTGACTCACTTTGGCTTTGTACGCATTCGCTACGTAGTTTGTCCTATAAATTATACGCTATTGCTACGTATAAGATACTGTTGCGTACGAATTTGATTAATTAGCGAAATTTTACTGTTAGTTCATTTATCGTGTGCAAAAGCATGGGAAGAAAGCGGTCACCTGACCTAATGGGCAGGGCTTGCTCTGATTGGCTCAGGCTTGGTAAGCCAGTGACGCATCACTTCTGCTGCGACTGCTGAGACGAGCAGAAGCACTGTGTGTGAAGTTCTGAGACTCTGAGACCTGTTTTGTGAAAATTGGGGTGTAATTGCTCTGGGAATCTATATTACACATATCAGGGATACTGCAGGGCAAGTGCAGGGCCAGTTCAGGGCTAGTAATTAATCAGGCAGGGAGAGAGAGACAGTGAGATACAGGGACAAAAACCAGCTGCAGGGCCACAGAGTGAATTGAAAAATGTCTGCAATGGATAAGCAAAAGGGGTCCAGTTCCAGCCAGACCTCGAGCTGTAAAAAAAAAGGAGAAGGTGGCACAGGGCAGAAGTGCCAAAGGACCTGTAGGCATAACATCTACTAGTAGTATTCACAATACTTGCCCGATGTTCCACCAGGCTAACCCACCAAGGCGCAAAACTGTAGTGGAGGAGAAAGTGGATAAGGTAGTTGAATGGATGGCACGCTCATCTCAGTCTCAGCCGGATGATCTGCTGTCATCTGCTGATACAGTATCCATATGTAGCCAGGGGTCAGACTCAGAGCATTCCTCCTGCTCCACCATTCCTCTCCAGCAAAGCCTTTCATTTTCGTACGCACTTTGTACGCTTATGCGTACGTGTTCAAAGAGGTTGCGTACCTTTTTACCTGACCGTTCGTTATTAGTGCGCGAATGTTCGCTAAAAGCCATATAATTACGTATATTTGTATATATATTGAATTTGAATTAGATAGAAAGGAACTACAAAATAAGAGAAATACACCAAAAAAGGAAAATAATTTGGAAACGGAAATAATTAAGATCCCAGATAATCACTCAATATAGTGAGAGAGAGAGGACATTTAAAAAGATCATTAAACGCCACTGGGATGTCCTTAGGCAGGATAAAATAATAGGAGAGAGGATATCCAAAAAAACAATATTTACCTTTAGGAAGGCCAAAAATTTGGGAAACTTATTAGTGCCATCTATGAAAACGAATAACCTCATAAAAGGAAAGGGGGGTGTATTGAAGAAAACTACAGTCAAAAAAGGCTTCTATCCCTGTAAGGCATGTAAAAACTGCCGACTGGTGAAACAAAAAGAACCCATCTGCATGGTAGGGAATATTCCAGATATATACAAAATTGAAAATTACCTTACGTGCAATTCAAAAGGGGTTATTTACTTCATTAAATGTCCTTGCAATAAAATATATGTAGGTAGGACTAAACGATTACTGCAGACCAGAATAAGGGAACATATCAGAAACATTAATAAGGAGTTTGATGTTCACCCCCTGTCTGGACACTATGTGGAACATCATAATGGAAAATTTGAGGGATCATCATTTGGTGGCATTGAAAAAGTGAGACTTGACACACGAGGTGGTGATCAAATAAAACAAATGTCTAGGAATGAAAGCCACTGGATATACAAGCTCAATAGCCTGGCACCAAATGGACTAAATCAGGAGATCGAGCTTTTTGCATTCAATTAATATATAGGTACATAAAGGAAATTTGTACACAAAAAAAACATAAATACTTATATAATAGAGGACTCTGGATAGCAATATAACATATAGGGTTAACAATGAGGTATTGGGAAAAGAACAGAGTTCATAGAAGAGAACTATGAAATACTATCATTGCAAGCATGAAGTAGGTGGTTGCCATGGAGAACAGACGCCTATTTAACCCCGGAGAGGGCGAGAAGCACCTATCCCTGACGAAGGAGCACGCCTTTGTTCCGAAACGCGTTGGAGCTTTTTTGGTCCTTGGGGGCACCCGTAGAGGCTTGTGATGTCACAATAATTTTCCTCACGGCAACTACCTGCCGGCTTCCCCGCGCGCGCGCTAGCTACCGGCCGGAGCAGCGTGCGTCAGGAGGGTTGAAGCAAACAAGCAACAATAGACGTTATTCTGTACCTATAGGTGAATATCGAATCAACGATTACCCTATATCTTCAATTAACAGGTACATCATCTCATTTATTGAAGTATATTTTGCCACATACTGCGCGGGTGGTAGGCATTATATATTTTAAATAACAGTGTATATACAATAAGGAGTACCGGCAGTTTACTCATTTAAACCACCTAGCGGCAGCTCATTTCCTTTGCTCCATAATTCTTTGGAGAAAAAAAGGTTGGTGAGAGGCACATTTGGAACGGTAGAGCAGGTGTCTATATTTCATTTTTTGTAAGCTAATGTCCTATTCTTGTCTGTTTTGCGGTCAGAAATCAGACATTTGTGAAGGAATCAAACAAAATGGCGGCAGGCTCTTGGCTGGTATCTGTGTTTTGTAGATAGCAAAAATGGATACTGTCGTGTGCAGGAATACTAAGGCTACTTTCACACTTGCGTTGTTAATTCAGGTACTGAGATCCGGCAGAGGATCTCTATACCTGAATGAAAATGATCAGTTTTGATTTTGCACATCAGGATGCATTAGATCAGTTAGGATGCAGTTGTGTGATATCAAAACTAAAAAAAAACGGATCAGGCACTAAATACATTGAAAGTCAATGGGTGACGGATTCGGTTTTTTAGTCTCCTAAAAAACTGGATCCGTCACCATTGACTTAGGCTACTTTCACACTAGCGTTTTTAAATTCCAGTATTGAGTTCCGTCATAGGGGCTCAATACCAGAAAAAAAACGCTTCAGTTTTGTCCCCATTTATTGTCAATGGGGACAAAACTGAACTGAAGACAACGGAATGCTCCTGAAAGCATTCCGTTCCGTCTTCAGACCGGAGAACAAACTGCAGCATGCTGCGGTTTGCTCTCCGGTCCAGGCATCCGCACCAAGACGGATCCGGAATGACCCCCAATACAAGTCAATGGGGACGGATCCGTTTGGTGTGACCACAATGGTAAATGGATCCGCCCTCCATTGACTTTCAATGGAGTTCAGGACGGATCCGTCACCACATACATACAGAGAGACAGACAGACAGACATACATACATACATACACATACACACAAACACATACATACTTACATACTCCAGGCAGGCAGGCCTCACGTCTTCACGCCCAGGAGGCGCGCCACTATGACGATTCCTTACAGCGCCCAGCAGAGGGCGCTGTGGGGAATCGTCATAGCGGCACGCCTCCTGGGCGTGAAGACATGCGGCCTGCCTGCCTGGAGTATGTAAGTATGTATGTGTTTGTGTGTATGTATGTGTATGTCTGTATATGGTACTGTGTGACATGTGTGGGGTCGGAACGCGGTTCCGGCCCCACACATGTCCCTGCGGCAGTCCGGATCCGGCGGCACCTGCCAGATCCGGCCTTCACCTGCCAGATCCGGACTGCCGCTAGTGTGAAAGTAGCCTTACATTGGTTTCAGTACCTGATCAGTTTCTTTCAGTTTTTATGACCGGAGACAAAATTACAGCTTGCTGCGGTTTTGTGTCCGCTCACAAGACTGAAAGCTGCCTGAACTGAAGACTGAGGATCTCTTTCCATTCAGAATGCATGGGGACAAAACTGATCAGTTTTTTTCTGGTATTGAGATCCTCTGCTTGATCTTAATACCGGAAAACCACAACGCAACTGTGAAAGTAGCCTAAGACAGAGGTTTCATATTTAGTCTTAAACAAAGTATGTTGGAGTTACTTAATAAATGTGGTGGATTTGGACTTCAGAATATCTATGCCCAATGGTTCTCACAAGACTGCAGAACTGGACTTCACCTTTTCCCAGGTACTAATGATGCCGCATTGTACTGGCTAACAAATCTAAAAACTTCTACCTGAATTAACCAAGATGGGCAAAACCCAGAGATCAGGTGTAAGGTAGTTGCATGGCCAATACCCTAAACAATACTAGTAACATGAGAAGAAACTATAGGGAAATTCCTGCTGCTTGTAAAACAGGCATAGATGTGTCCCAAATATTTGAGCAAATTCATAATTTTTTAATGCATTAAAACCAGTTACAAAGCTGTTTATAAATGACCCAGTGTGTCTTTTTCTTTTCCTCTTTCTTTGTTCCCACGTCAAGGCTTGAGGCAGAAAGAAAAGGATATGTTGCATTGTGATCCAAATGGAAGGATTTCACAAACACAGTAGACAGAAAAAAATTGACTCAAAATTGCTGTCAGTCTCATCATCAGTTAGCAACTGATGGCAATTTACTGTCCATTATCCCACCCATGGGGATTAAAAATGGTTCTCAGTGTTTCCAGCTCACACTGTCTATTTTCTAAATGACTATATTTATTCAATATGATTAATTAGACGTCCCAGAGCTATAGAAATGATACGTAATGCGCCAGTGTTACATATCCCAGTGTACATCTTACTATATGATTTCATGCCATAAGTAACACTGATTTGTGGCATCAAACTGAGGCATACAGAAGCTTGGATGGTGCGATCTATCAATTCTTGTAAAATTGCTTGAAATATTGTATTAGTGCTACAATATACATTTAATAATAACAGTGAGAAAAACACTTGGGGTCATTTATCAAACTGGTGTAAAGTAGAACTGGCCTAGTTGCCCTTAGCAACCAATCAGATTCCTCCACCTTTCATTTTACGAATAGCGGTCAAGAATGAAAGGTGGAATTATGAAGTTATACAGAATCTTTTCTAATAAAGCTATATGTCAATCTGGTCTTCTCCTCGTGTTCCTTAATATGCTACCTTCATCTCAAACATGATATTCAACATGGCCGGTTCCCTTTAAGTTATCCCCTATTCACAGAAAAGGGATTACTATTAATTCGTAGGGGTCCTATCTAGAGATGAGCGAATCATTCAAAAAATTATTCACCGAACATTCGCCGAACTTTTCCTAAAATTCGTATATTTGACTAATAGATTTGTTGTATTTGCATACGAAATATACGTTATTATGTGCTATTAGCGAACATTTGCTCACTAATAACGAACGTTCATTTACAAAATGTACGCAACTTCTTAGAAGACGTACACATGAGCGTACAAATAGCTTACGAATCTCAGCGTACTATTATCTAAGCGATTACGTAATACGCAAGCACGTACGAGGAGAGGCCGCGGCATGCACTCCTCAGAGGCAGAGCGAATATTCGCAACATATATATATGGTAAAGTGCAAATACATTATTATAGGTATAATATAAAAATTTTAAATATCACCTACCTAGTATGCTCACGGACACGTTTAAGTCTCTTTTCTTCTGACGCTTGTCATAGAACTGGAGCAGAGTCCCAAATTCAGTCGCAATTTGTAATCCACATAGGTAAAATTGTAATCCAAATGGGTAAAAAAAAAGCAGCAAAGGTTCCTTAACCCTTTCGCGCCCGGAGCTTTTTTTGGTTCTGCATTTTCGTTTTGCGCTCCCTGCCTTCAAACAGCCATAACTCTTTTATTTTTCTGTTCTCATAGCTGTATGAGGGCTTGTTTTTTGCGGGACAAGTTGTGCTTTCCAACGCCACCATTTAATATTGCATACGGTGTAGTGGGAAGCGGGAAAAAAATTCCAAACCGGGTGGAATTGCAAAGAAAACGCTATTCCGCTACAGTTCTACGGGTTTCTTATTTACAGCGTTCGATGTGCATTAAAACTGATCCATTACTTTCATTCTACTGGTGAGTACGAATCCGGCAATACCTAATATGTATAGTTTTTCCTGCGTTTTCATAGTGATAAAATAATTAGAAAGTTGCCCTTTTTTTTTTTTTTTTTTCCTTGTCAAATCTTGACCCCTATAACTTTTTGGTATTTATGTGTACAGAGCTGTATGGGGGCTCATTTTTTGCGGGACGATCTGAAGTTTTTATTGATACCATTCTGGGGTGTGTATGACTTTTTGATCACTTTTTATTTAATTTTTTTTTAGAAAAAAAAAGCGACAAAAAACGGCAAATCGCCATTTGGACGCTTTTTTCCGCCACACAATTCGCCGTATTGGAATTTTTTTTTTATATATTTAAAGTACGGGCGTTTTCGGTCACGGTGATACCCATGATGTCTATATTTATTGTTATTTAGGTATTTATTTTTTACTTATACGGAAAGGGGGGTGATTTGAACTTTTACATCTTTTTTATTTTTTATATATTTTTTAACATTTTTTTTAAATTTTTTTTTTACTATTAGAAAGCTCAAATATGGGCTTATATATTGTGGCTTTTTTTTTTTTTTCTTTATGAGCAATTATGGATTGCTCATTTCTTATCCTGGCCTGCCATCTAGTGGCCAGAATAAGAATTGCACTTTGAAAACTGTAATCCTCACCAGCGAGGATTACAGTTTTCATATGGTGTACAGACACCCCGATTGGCCACACGGGGTGTCTGTACACCACCCGGAAGCGAATGCTTCCGGGTTGAAACGCAACTAGATGCCGTGATCACGTGTGATCACAGCATCTAATCAACCAGGAAGACGCCGCCGATGGCGGTAAGTAGCGGCAAGTCTCTGCTGTTAGAAACAGCAGAGACTTGCCGGCCATGACGCCCGCCGCACCCGCGAGCGGACGCCATGTGCCCACATCGCCCCAGCGCCGTACATGTACGGCGCTGGGCGCGAAGGGGTTAAAAAACCCTCTTTCAAGGGGCTCCCCAAATAACCTGAAAAGGGGGAAAAAGGGATGAGGCGCACGAATGCGCAACTTAATTTCCTGAGTTGCCTCGTCATCCTCCCGCGCTGGAGAAAGGGGCAGAACTACCAGAGAGGAGTCTGCATCGCTGAATTGAATTTGTACGCAACAGCGTATAGAGTAACTACCAGGGAAAAGTCTGCATCGCTGAATTGAATTCGTATGCGACAGCGTATAGAGTAACTAAATTGTAGCGAATGCGTACAAAAGCGAAGCGAATCACCTAATATTCGGATTCGCTTCGCAGCTGAAAAATCCCAAGATTCGATACGAATCTACGAAGCGGCTAATAGATTCGCACATCTCTAGTCCTATCATTGGTACCCCCACTGATCACATACCCCCACTGAGATCCAGCCCCCTGGATCTCACAGGAAGCAGGCTGTAAGTGTATTACACTGGTAATACACTTACAGCAAATGCATTACAATGCAGAAGTATTGTAATTCATTGTAAAGGGGATCAGACCCCTAAAAGTGAAAAAAGTGGGGGGAAAAGTGAAAAAAATAAAGTTTTACAAAAAATAAAAGTTTTAAGTAAAAAAAAAAAGTGCACTTTTTCCAAAATAAAGTTTAAAAAAATTGTAAAAAAAAGGGAAAAAAAGAAAAGTAGACATATTAGGTATTGCCGCGTCTGTATGGACCGGCTCTATAAAAATATCATATCATCCACCCCGCCAGGTGAACGCAGTAAAAAAAACAACAAAAAAAAGTGCCAAAACAGACATTTTTTTTGTCACCTTCCCTAACAAAAATTGTAATAGTAGGCGATCAAAAAGGCGTATTTACCCCAAAAAGGTACAAATCAAACCATCATCTTGTCCCGCAGAAATTTAGACCCTACATAAGACCCAAAAAATAAAAAAATATGGCTCTCAGAAAATAGCAATACAAAAAAAAGATTTTATTCTGTTCAAAAATGCATCTAATGTGTAAAACTTAACAAAAATAAAAATGTTAGACATATTGGGTATCGCCGCGTCCGTAACAACTTGCTCTATAAAAATATTACATGAGATGGCCCCCCAGGTGAATGCTGTAAAAAAAATTTTAAAAATACTATGCCATTTTTTTCACCTTGACTCACAAAAAGTGTAATACCAAGCGATCAAAAAGTCTTATGTACCCCAAAATGGTACGAATGAAAACGTCAGGGTCTCTCAATTACAAAATGGTGCCTAAAAACCATTCTAGCAAATTCTGCCTCCAAAATTCGTATGGCGCTCCTTTCCTTTTGACCACTGCCACAAACCCATAGAGACGTTTACCACCACATATGGGGTATTTCTGAAAACTGCAGAATCAGAGCAATGTATATTGAGGTTTAGTTTGCTTTTAACCCTTGCTGTGTTGCAAGAAAAAAATTATTAACATGAATAATCTACCAAAAAAGTGAAATTTTGAAATTTCACCTCCATTTTACTTTAATTCTTGTGGAACACCTCAAGGGTTAACAAAGTTTGTAACATCAGTTTTTTTTATAATTTGAGGGGTGTAGTTTCTAAAATGGGGTCATTTATGGGTGGTTTCCATTACGTAAGCCCCTCAAAATCACTTTATATCTGAATTGGTGCTTAAAAAATGGTTTTGGAAATTTTGTTGAAAATTTGAAAAATGGCTTCTAAACTTCTAAGCCTTCTAACGTTCTAAAAAAGTAAAATGACATTTATAAAATGATGCCAACATAAAGTAGACATATGGGGAATGTAAAATAATAACTATTTTTGGAGGTATTACTATGTATTTTGAAAGTAGAGAAATTGAAATTTGGAAATTTGCTAATTTTTCAAAATGTTTGGTAAATTTTGAATTTTTTAATAAATAAAAATGAAATATTTTGCCACAAATTTACTACTGTCGTGAAGCACAATATGTGATGAGAAAACAATCTCAGAATGGCTTGAATAAGTAAAAGCATTCCAAAGTTATTACCACATAAAGTGACACATGTCAGATTTGCAAAAAATGGCCTGGGCAGGAAGGTGAAAACAGGCCCGGGGTTGAAGGGGTTAAAGGTATGGCTAATTGTTTAGATTCAACATAAATACAAAATGTTTTTTAATCCTATTTTAAATCCAATAAAGGGGTCGGCCACTTTTCTAACATTTTGTGACCTTACTGTATGTTATTCAATGTTTTGATTGTTTAACTGTTTAATTACCTATTTTTCAGTTTTAGCAATGGGCCTATCTAACTGCAAATAACTAATTAATTTTTCGGTCAACCTAAATGTATTTGATATTATTTTTCATTGGACTCCTTAGACCTTTCTTTTATTCCATTAGATGACAAAAATAATTTTTTTTAAATCTATTAAGGAAAAACTGAAAATTATGAAAAAATCCACTTTACTATTGCTAAAACTACTAAATATATTTTTTTATTAACAAAAAAGGAGGTGAAGGAATGTGTGTATGTAGTCTTCTATACTATAACTAAAACTAGTAACTATTTATTCCTATTTTATTATTCAATTATTGTTTTGGATTTTTTTTACATTTAAAAATTGAATTAACTTCCTGCAGGCTTACAGTTAATTTTACAGCCAGTGGGGGGCACTCTCACATCAAGAAGACCCACTGGCTTTTTTTTTACTTTACAGTGTGATGGATCATTGTAGCACCCTGCTACAATTATATCACATAGAGACTGCTTTTGCTGGTCTCGGGCATGCTTACTGTGATGGTCACAGTAATCTATAGCACTATGGTGTGCAATGTAACCCAACGCTTTCATATGTTGGGTTACAGTTAAAAGCCTGCCACCATGATGCATGAAGTCATTCAGCGATAGACAAAAGGTTAAATTACCAATTTCTTGATGTCTGTTTTTCTAAAGTAAACATTGTCTGTGCTGTTGTAATACCTTCAAATTATGTCATACATTGGATGCCTTCCCTCATCCACCCGTCCATATTGCACTGCTCGCTTCCGTCCTTCATTGGACAACACTGACGCCGGAGGAAGCATCCAGTGCATGCCCAGTCTACTCCTCCTTCACTTTTTCATGTCTGACTGTGCATAACGATAAAGGAGAGTGCACTAGACAAAGAAGGGAGCTTAGATAGCGCATGCTCTTTGTTAGAAGTCTACGCACTACAATGAAGGACGGGAGCAGGCTAGGCAAAATGGACAGGTGGATGATGCAAAGCATCCAATATATGACGTCATTTGAAGGTGCCACAACAGCAGAGAAAGTGCTTACATCTGGGGACGCTGCCACAAAACAATTATAAATACAAGCATCAGGAAAAAGGTAATTTAAACATTTAAAGCACTAAATTACATACAGTAAGGACACATAAAATGTTAGAAAAGTGGCCAATCTCTTTAACTTAATATAACAAACAAAAAATATGTTCCTTTATTTTCAGCAGTTTCTCATGTGAAGCATGCATGTTCACTTGTCAATAGATAAAAATAGGCCAGTCCCGTAAAACATGTTCTAATCTCTAGGTACTGAAATTATGCAAAATGAAAATTCAAGATGACCCCAAAATTCATCACAACAAATCATCCCCCTAAACTGAAATCATCATGCTGTGAAAACATTTTGTAATTCTGCCATCAGCATGTTCAAAATGCATATTTGTGACTCAAACTGAGAAAAATCACTTGGTTCATTCACACATAACAACTTGTTGCCTCAACGTCTCTTCATTCCTGACTGTGATTTACATATGAAATGCCTGATTCAGCTTGTTGCCTACTAGAGATGAGCGAGTAGTGTTCGATCGAGCTGGTATTCGATCGAATACTACGATATTCGGCGTGCTCGATTTCTTTCGAGTATAACGGCGATGGCGCACTTAGAATTCGTTTCCCCTCCCACCTTCCCTGGCGCTCTTTTTCCACCAATCACCATGCAGGGGGGGTATGACAGGCACGCTGAGCACGCTGGCAGCGCGAAAACAGCGTCTACATGCATTGGCTGGAAAAACCATGTGACCTCGAATATTAAAAACTCAGCTCTTCCTGCTCGTACGCATATGCTGCGTGAACTTAGTCAGGGACAGAGGCTGGAGAAGGGAGAGACAGATTTTAGCTGTTGGACAGGCAGGAGCGTGATTAAAAGCCCTTATCAGGGCTACTACAGTGGACTTCAGTGATAGCTTACTACAATATAGACTTTACAGAGAACGGCTGCTGTATTCAGGGATAGCTGCTGGAGTAGGGACAGAGAGAGGCATTAGTGGTGTATTAGGTGCTCTGCTACATACCAAACTATATTTGGCACTACTGCTGTGTACCTTGAAAAATACAATATATAGGCCTTATAACTGGCAACTGTACTGTGCGTTCTCTTGCAAAGTAATTTCTCATAACTGGTGTTCATACACACCGTCTGATCACTTAATACACGGCTGTGTACCTTGAAAAATACAATATATAGGCCTTATAACTGGCAACTGTACTGTGCGTTCTCTTGCAAAGTAATTTCTCATAACTGTTGTTCATACACACCGTCTGATCACTTAGTACACTGCTGTGTACCTTGAAAAATACAATATATAGGCCTTATAACTGGCAACTGTACTGTGCGTTCTCTTGCAAAGTAATTTCTCATAACTGGTGTTCATACACACCGTCTGATCACTTAATACACGGCTGTGTACCTTGAAAAATACAATATAT
This sequence comes from Rhinella marina, assembly GCA_900303285.1. Taxonomy (NCBI): domain Eukaryota; kingdom Metazoa; phylum Chordata; class Amphibia; order Anura; family Bufonidae; genus Rhinella; species Rhinella marina. Next base: position 7,366 of record ONZH01006817.1, on the reverse strand, counting down.
AGGCCTTATAACTGGCAACTGTACTGTGCGTTCTCTTGCAAAGTAATTTCTCATAACTGTTGTTCATACACACCGTCTGATCACTTAGTACACTGCTGTGTACCTTGAAAAATACAATATATAGGCCTTATAACTGGCAACTGTACTGTGCGTTCTCTTGCAAAGTAATTTCTCATAACTGGTGTTCATACACACCGTCTGATCACTTAATAAAAGGCCTGTGTACCTTGAAAAATACAATATATAGGCCTTATAACTGGCAACTGTACTGTGCGTTCTCTTGCAAAGTAATTTCTCATAACTGTTGTTCATACACACCGTCTGATCACTTAGTACACTGCTGTGTACCTTGAAAAATACAATATATAGGCCTTATAACTGGCAACTGTACTGTGCGTTCTCTTGCAAAGTAATTTCTCATAACTGGTGTTCATACACACCGTCTGATCACTTAATAAAAGGCCTGTGTACCTTGAAAAATACAATATATAGGCCTTATAACTGGCAACTGTACTGTGCGTTCTCTTGCAAAGTAATTTCTCATAACTGGTGTTCATACACACCGTCTGATCACTTAATAAAAGGCCTGTGTACCTTGAAAAATACAATATATAGGCCTTATAACTGGCAACTGTACTGTGCGTTCTCTTGCAAAGTAATTTCTCATAACTGTTGTTCATACACACCGTCTGATCACTTAGTACACTGCTGTGTACCTTGAAAAATACAATATATAGGCCTTATAACTGGCAACTGTACTGTGCGTTCTCTTGCAAAGTAATTTCTCATAACTGGTGTTCATACACACCGTCTGATCACTTAATAAAAGGCCTGTGTACCTTGAAAAATACAATATATAGGCCTTATAACTGGCAACTGTACTGTGCGTTCTCTTGCAAAGTAATTTCTCATAACTGGTGTTCATACACACCGTCTGATCACTTAATAAAAGGCCTGTGTACCTTGAAAAATACAATATATAGGCCTTATAACTGGCAACTGTACTGTGCGTTCTCTTGCAAAGTAATTTCTCATAACTGGTGTTCATACACACCGTCTGATCACTTAATAAAAGGCCTGTGTACCTTGAAAAATACAATATATAGGCCTTATAACTGGCAACTGTACTGTGCGTTCTCTTGCAAAGTAATTTCTCATAACTGTTGTTCATACACACCGTCTGATCACTTAGTACACTGCTGTGTACCTTGAAAAATACAATATATAGGCCTTATAACTGGCAACTGTACTGTGCGTTCTCTTGCAAAGTAATTTCTCATAACTGTTGTTCATACACACCGTCTGATCACTTAGTAACACTGCTGTGTACCTTGAAAAATACAATATATAGGCCTTATAACTGGCAACTGTACTGTGCGTTCTCTTGCAAAGTAATTTCTCATAACTGGTGTTCATACACACCGTCTGATCACTTAATAAAGGCCTGTGTACCTTGAAAAATACAATATATAGGCCTTATAACTGGCAACTGTACTGTGCGTTCTCTTGCAAAGTAATTTCTCATAACTGTTGTTCATACACACCGTCCTGATCACTTAGTACACTGCTGTGTACCTTGAAAAATACAATATATAGGCCTTATAACTGGCAACTGTACTGTGCGTTCTCTTGCAAAGTAATTTCTCATAACTGGTGTTCATACACACCGTCTGATCACTTAATAAAAGGCCTGTGTACCTTGAAAAATACAATATATAGGCCTTATAACTGGCAACTGTACTGTGCGTTCTCTTGCAAAGTAATTTCTCATAACTGGTGTTCATACACACCGTCTGATCACTTAATACACGGCTGTGTACCTTGAAAAATACAATATATAGGCCTTATAACTGGCAACTGTACTGTGCGTTCTCTTGCAAAGTAATTTCTCATAACTGTTGTTCATACACACCGTCTGATCACTTAATACACGGCTGTGTACCTTGAAAAATACAATATATAGGCCTTATAACTGGCAACTGTACTGTGCGTTCTCTTGCAAAGTAATTTCTCATAACTGGTGTTCATACACACCGTCTGATCACTTAATAAAAGGCCTGTGTACCTTGAAAAATACAATATATAGGCCTTATAACTGGCAACTGTACTGTGCGTTCTCTTGCAAAGTAATTTTTCATAACTGGTGTTCATACACACCGTCTGATCACTTAATACACGGCTGTGTACCTTGAAAAATACAATATATAGGCCTTATAACTGGCAACTGTACTGTGCGTTCTCTTGCAAAGTAATTTCTCATAACTGGTGTCATACACACCGTCTGATCACTTAATACACGGCTGGTGTACCTTGAAAAATACAATATATAGGCCTTATAACTGGCAACTGTACTGTGCGTTCTCTTGCAAAGTAATTTCTCATAACTGTTGTTCATACACACCGTCTGATCACTTAGTACACTGCTGTGTACCTTGAAAAATACAATATATAGGCCTTATAACTGGCAACTGTACTGTGCGTTCTCTTGCAAAGTAATTTCTCATAACTGTTGTTCATACACACCGTCTGATCACTTAATACACGGCTGTGTACCTTGAAAAATACAATATATAGGCCTTATAACTGGCAACTGTACTGTGCGTTCTCTTGCAAAGTAATTTCTCATAACTGGTGTTCATACACACCGTCTGATCACTTAATAAAAGGCCTGTGTACCTTGAAAAATACAATATATAGGCTTATAACTGGCAACTGTACTGTGCGTTCTCTTGCAAAGTAATTTTCATAACTGGTGTTCATACACACCGTCTGATCACTTAATACACGGCTGTGTACCTTGAAAAATACAATATATAGGCCTTATAAACTGGCAACTGTACTGTGCGTTCTCTTGCAAAGTAATTTCTCATAACTGGTGTTCATACACACCGTCTGATCACTTAATACACGGCTGTGTACCTTGAAAAATACAATATATAGGCCTTATAACTGGCAACTGTACTGTGCGTTCTCTTGCAAAGTAATTTCTCATAACTGTTGTTCATACACACCGTCTGATCACTTAGTACACTGCTGGTGTACCTTGAAAAATACAATATATAGGCCTTAACTGGCAACTGTACTGTGCGTTCTCTTGCAAACTAATTTCACGGCTGTGAAGGCAAAATATTGTAAAAAAAAAACAAAATGCGGCGGGGGGCTAGCGGAATAGGACGTGGACGAGGACGGGGGCGCGGAAATGCTGTTGGGGGCCTTGTTGAAGCCAGTGGGGATACAATGCGTGCTGGTGAGGGTCAGCAAGGATCCCGCTCATCCAGAATCCCTGCTTTTATGGGACAGTTAAGCAGGGGGCGGGTTACACCGCTGTTGAGGCCTGAGCAGGTTGAACAGGTGGTGCAATGGATAGCCGATAGCGCTTCCACACAGTTGTCCACCAGCCAGTCATCCACACAGTCTCACTCTGACCCTCCTTCCTCCACACCTGGCCAACAGAGTCATCCCACCATTGACCTCTCCCAGGAGCTCTTTTTTCGGGTCCTTTTTCAGATGTGCCGGAAGAATCCCAGGAGCTAGCAGAGGAATTTGTTTGTAGTGATGCCCAAACACTGGAGTTTTCGCCATCTCCTGCTGATGTGGACCCTGAGCCAGCATCTGTTATCATGAGCGATGATGATGATGAGACGCAGTTGCCATCAAGGGAGGCTGTTGGAATGTCCAGTGGGCAGGAGGAGGAGCAGAGTGAGGAAGTGGAAGAGGAGCTGGTGGATGACGAAATGACCGACCCCACTTGGCCAGGGGTGATGTCCAGCGAGGAAAGCAGTGGAGAGGTGGTGGTCTGCGCAGCACCGAAAAAGGCAGCAAGAGGCAGAGGGATGTCCACAGGCAGAGGGATGTCCACAGGCAGAGGGATGTCCACAGGCAGAGGCATGTCCACAGGCAGAGGCATGTCCACAGGCAGAGGCATGTCCACAGGCAGAGGCATGTCCACAGGCAGAGGCATGTCCACAGGCAGAGGCATGTCCACAGGCAGAGGCATGTCCACAGGCAGAGGGATGGCCACAGGCAGAGGGATGGCCACAGGCAGAGGACAGTTCAGACAGAGAAGTGAGGCCACAGCCAGCAGGGCCGAAGCTGTTCCCGGCAGCGGCCAGTCGCGCGAAGCTCCCCCATCGAGGCCTCGTACTTCTGTGGTGTGGAGATATTTTAATGTTTGTGCGGATGACAAACTGAGCGCGGTTTGCACACTCTGCCACTCAAAACTGAGTAGGGGCTCTGAGAAGAGCAATCTGACCACCTCAGGCATGCGGCGTCACTTGGAATTCAAGCACTGGGCTGAGTGGGAGAGAGCAAACGCAATACAAACTGCGCCCGGTCTTGCTGCCACTGCCTCTTCCCCTTTGTTGTGTGCTGCCACTGCGGTCCAGACCTCCAGCCAGGACACCTCCACATCTGCCTCTGCTACTTTGGGGCCTTCTCCTTCAGCCTCCCCTTCCCCCGCCTCTTCGCCTGCACCTTCACACTCCTCGTCCCAACAACTGTCCATCTCGCAGGCGTTCGACCGCAGGCGGAAGTACGCCTCGAGTCACCCCCAAGCCCAAGCCTTAAACTGCCACATCTCCAAACTGCTGGCCCTGGAGATGTTGCCGTTTAGGCTTGTGGAGACGCAGGCCTTCCGCGACCTGATGGCGGCTGCCGCACCTCGCTATTCCATCCCCAGCCGCCACTACTTTTCCCGGAGTGCCGTCCCCGCCCTGCACCAGCACGTGTCGCGTAACATCAGGCGGGCCCTGAGGTACGCAGTCAACGCAAAGGTTCACTTGACCACCGACGCGTGGACAAGCGCTTGTGGCCAGGGACGATACATTTCTTTGACGGCACACTGGGTGAATGTAGTGGAGGCGGGGACGGGGTCGCAAACAGAGACGGCCTACCTACCACCCCCGCCCAAGATTGCCAGCATGGGTTCTGATAAACCCCCTCCTCCTCATCCTCCTCCTCCTGTGCCTTAACATCGCCCTCAGCCGCTAGCTGGAAGCGTTGCAGCACTGGCGCGGGGAGACGTCAGCAGGCGGTGCTTAAAGCTCATCAGCTTGGGCGACAGGAAGCACAGCGCCCCAGAGGTGAGGGACGCCATACTGCAGCAGACGGAGATGTGGCTGTCGCCGCTGCAGCTAGGACCAGGCATGGTCGTGTGCGATAACGGCCGTAACCTGGTGGCGGCTCTGGAGCTTGCCGAACTCAATCACGTACCATGCCTGGCCCACGTTTTTAATCTGGTAGTCCAAAAATTTCTAAAGACTTACCCCAACTGGCAGAGCTACTGGTGAAAGTGCGGCGCTTGTGCGCACACTTTCGGAAGTCAACTGTAGCTGCTGCTAGCTTAAAAAAACTCCCAGCAACGCCTCCATTTGCCTGAACATCGGCTGTTGTGCGACCTGCCGACTCGCTGGAATTCCACCTATTCCATGTTGGCCAGGGTGTGTGAGCAGCAGAGAGCATTGATGGAGTACCAGATTAATAATCCACGCGTGCCTCCAACTCAGCTCCCTCAGTTTGCCAACCACGAGTGGCCATGGATGGCAGACGTATGCGATGTACTGCGTATCTTTGAGGAGTCCACCAAGAAGGTCAGCAGCGAGGACGCTATAGTGAGCGTAACCATCCCGCTCCTATGCGTCCTTAAAGAATCCCTCATCGCAATAAGGGAGAACGCATTGCACGCAGAGGAGACGGGGATAGGAGGAGACGCAACGGAGCTACACAGTCAGACCACACTTTTGTCTGCTTCACGGTGGCAGTTGCAGGAGGAGGAGGATGAGGAGGAGGAGGACGACGTGGAGGTGGCTGTGGAAGAGGAGGAGGATGCTGGCGGCGGAGGGTAGCAGTCAGGCTGTGCGCGTCCCATTGGTTTCAGCGCGGATGGGGCGGAGAGGAGGCGAGAAGCAGGAAGAGGAGGAAATGGCAAGTGATCCTTCTGGTGGGGGCAGTGACGTCATGCCTATTCAGAGTCTGGCACACATGGCTGACTTCATGCTGGGCTGCTTTTCCCGGGACACACGTGTTGTCCGGATAGTGGAGAACAAACTGTACTGGGTCTTCGCAATCCTGGGACCCCGGTATAAAGATAACGTCTCCTCTTTTATTCCGGTAGAGGAGAGGACGAATCGATTGCTGGAATACCAGAGGGAAACTCGTGCAGAACATGATGGAGATTTTCCCACCCAGCATCGCTGGCGGCAGAGAGGAGAGGGTCTCCCAGAGTCCCTCAACATCGATCAGGCCCACAGCCACCAGGGGGAACACTCTCCAAGGTGTGGGACACGTTCATTGGCACCCCCTCGTGCAAACTTCCATCACTGCGGGGCCCGCTATCAGCAGGAGGGACAAGTATCGGCGGATGTTGCGGGAGTACCTGGCAGACCGTACCCCTGTCCTCCCCGATCCCTCGGCGTCCTACACTTACTGGGTCTCCAAGTTGGACACGTGGCTGGAACTGTCCCTGTACGCCTTGGAGGTGCTTGCCTGCCCTGCCGCCAGCGTGCTATCAGAAAGGGTGTTCAGCGCTGCCGGGGGCATTATCACCGATAAGCGCAGCCGCCTGTCAACCGACAGTGCCGACAGGCTGACGCTAATCAAAATGAACAGCAAGTGGATTGACCCGGACTTTGCTTCTCCAACCGTGGAAAGCAGCCAAAAGTGAAGTGCCATCTGTATGAAGTGCCATTTCCTCCTCCACCTCCTCCTCCTCCTCCTTAACCGCCGTAGAATTGCTCCGTAAATAAGAAAAATTTATATATTTATGGCTCACCTCTTGGGCCTGCACTAAAATGTTTAAGAGGTCTCACCTCTTGGGCCTCCACATAATTTTTAACGGGTCTCCCCTCTTGGGCCTCCACATAATTTTTAAGAGGTCTCACCTCTTGGGCCTCCACAAAATGTTTACACGTCTCACCTCTTGTGGCCTCCACAAAATTTTTAACAGGTCTCACCTCTTGGGCCTCCACATAATTTTTAACGGGTCTCTCCCTCTTGGGCCACCACATAATTTTTAAGAGGTCTCACCTCTTGGGCCACCACATAATTTTAAGAGGTCTCACCTCTTGGGCCTCCACAAAAGGTAAATAAATTATAAATTATAATTTTTGGTAACATTCTCATTTTAATGTGTTCAGTCTTTACATACAAAATCTGGTACAAAATAGCATTCTCAGTATTTCAAAAAAACACAAAACAAGACTTAAAACGTTTTAAGTGGCTGCAGTAGCATCATGAAATCAACTCTCATATACTGAAGGCAACAGCATATACATATAAAAAAAAGGAAAAAAAAATAAAAAGATACTCCTTCCTCTGTAGAAATACTCTGTGCTGCCCTCAATACATTTAAACTGATTTTTCATGATAG
>ONZH01006816.1:0-20183 GCA_900303285.1 Rhinella marina | reverse complement strand
CACGAAATTTGACACACAGGTACACCAAATGTCTGGAAGGGTTTAGACCGAGTCTCAGCTCTCTGGGACATACAGTTCCTGAGATATTCCCAAAAAATGCTTTTGCCAATAGAAGCCTGGTCACATGACCCTTATCAGCCAATAGAATCTCGCAGGCCCTTAGTCTCCCCTCTTAAGGGGGTGGGATGCTGTGTAGGTCACTGTTAAAGGGGTGGGTGCTGTGGAGGTGTCTGTTAAGGGGCAGGGAACGTAGAGGTCACAGTAAGACGGTCCGCTATGGACATTGTTAAGGGGGCGGTCCGCTATGGAGGTCATTGTTAAGGGGCGGGGTGCTGTGGATGTTACTGTTAAAGAGGTAGATATATAGACTGGCAATGCCAGTCTTAGATGTAGCTCTTGGTTTTCTGTAGATCCTGTGAGCATATCACGGTTTGACCCTGGGGTGAATAGGCCGGGACGTCCACCTCTGAGACAATTGTCCGTTATCTGAATGGTTTACACTTGTAAATAATCTTTCTCAGTGTAGAATAATGGTCTTCAAATTGTTTGGAAATGACCTTATAACCCTTTCCAAATTGATGGGTGCCAACAATTGCTTTTCTAAGATGATTGCCGATGTCTTTCCTCCTTGGCCTTGTGTTAACACACGTCTGAATGCTCCAGATCAGCAAATTGCCAAACTTCTGCTTTTATAGAGTTGGTCATGTAGTGAGCCGATGCAGAGGATGGGAGTGGTAGTGGTCCTGATGAAGTGTTGCGTCACGGTGTACTCCCTCAGGCCATTGCTCCCTGGGGATCGGTGCAGTGGAAATGTGAGGCCAGAAGTGAGTATAGACTCTTTTTACTATGTGCAGCATATGATTTTGGTACTTTCCGTAGCGGTTGGATGCCAATCACAATTTCTGGGACCAGTAAAGAAGTATGGAGGCAGGTTGCTCGGCTGCAACTTGGCACTTGTGGTGAAGATGGTCTACTATCAGATCTTGAATTGTAACTGGCCTAGCAGTAGTCAGGTTGATGGGTGTCTGAGCTGTAGTCCCTTGCCTTACAGCAATGTCTTTAACAGGTGTTTAGCTGTTCACTCTGGTGTCTGATTTCCCTCAAGTATTTGCTTAAAGGGGTTCTCCGGGAATTAATAAAATTAAAATACTTAAATATTACTTTATTGTAAATATATTCTGGAACACCTTTCATTAGTTATAATGGCTCGTTTTGTCTAGGGAGCAATCACCAGGGGAAACAAAATGGCCGCCGTCCTATTAGTTCACACAAAACCTGTCCTAATCACACAGCAGGACAAGTTACATAGTTACATAGTTACATAGTTAATACGGTTGAAAAAATACACATGTCATCAAGTTCAACCAAAGGAGGGGGTAGGAGTGATGAAGGGGAGGGGGACGGGTAACCGTAAGACATGACTCTACATTTCTTAATATGTGGTGACCTTCTTTTTCTCTAAGAATTTATCTAAGCCTGTTTTGAAGCCCTCAGCTGTCTTTGCTGTGACCAGCTCCTGCGGTAGACTGTTCCACAGATTCACAGTTCTTATAGTAAAGAAGGCTTGTCGCCCCTGGAGTCTGAACCTTTGCTTCTCCAGGCGAGGCAGTGCCCCCTTGTCTTTTGAGGGGATTTTACCTGGAACAGTTTTTCACCATATTTTTGTATGGGCCATTACATACTTATACAGGTTGATCATGTCCCCCCTTATACGTCTCTTCTCAAGACTAAACAGTTTAAGTCCTTCAATCTTTCTTCATAGCTAAGATGCTCTATGCCCCTTATCAGTTTAGTTGCCCGTCTCTGCACCCTTTCCAGCTCCAGGACATCCTTCCTATAAACCGGAGCCCAGAACTGAACAGCATATTCCAGATGAGGCCGTACTAATGCTTTATACAGTGGTAATATGACATCCCTGTCCCGCGAGTCCATGCCTCTTTTAATACATGACAATATCCTGCTGGCCTTAGAAGCAGCCGATTGACATTGCATGCTATTCTGCAGTCTATGGTCTACAAGGACACCCAGACCCTTCTCTACAAGTGACTCTCCCAGTTACTTCACAACACTGAGGTAAAGAGCTGCCTCATCCTCCTCTCTCCTCTACTTGTCAGGGATGATGCTGAATACGGCTGATAAGAACTTTAGCTGAATCTCTGGGGAATTTAGTTCATCAAGAGAGATAAAGTACAAAGAGGATGGACAGGACAGATTGTGGTAATGTGTTGCTGTGGTAATGGAGACTGCATACAAGAGCTGCTTCACATTAGCCACAGCCCACCCTCCTCTCATGTCTCCTCATCATCTCCATTCCCACAGAGATTCACCTGTATTCAGGATCATCATTCCTGACAAGTAGAGCAGAGAGGAGGACGAGGCAGCTCTTTACCTCAGTGTTGTGAAGTAACTTGTCCTCCTGTGTGATTAGGACAGGTTCTATGTGTACTAATGGGACGGCGGCCATTTTACTTCTACTAATGATTGCTCCCTAGACAAAACGAGCCATTATAACTAATGAAAGGGATTTGTGAATACATTTATTATAAAGTAATATTTAAGTATTTTAATTTTTTTGAATTCCTGGAGAACCCCTTTAAGAGGGTATGTATCAGCCAGGAGCTGCTTATCAAATGTTCTTGATCAATTTGATCATCAGTAAAGGTGGATTTAGACTGCCCGATTTTTCAGGTACATTATCGGAGAACGACTTCCTGACAACTCCTCATCTAATGTGCCGCCAATCACCCGAGAAGGAGCAAAAAGCTTGTTCATCAGGTGATCCTGTTGTTCATGCAGGACATCCATCATTGTTTCTGGGCAGCAGATTGTTCGGTCTAAATAGCGTTCTGCTGCCCGGAAGCAATGATCTTGTATGGGGACGAGGATGACAATAGTGATCCCTTGATCTCATACTGTGGAGGAGATCGCTGATGTAAATGCAGTGGTATCCTTCACTGAACGAGGAGCGACTGTCAGGAAGGAACGCTTCCTTCCCAACAATCGGCTGTAACATTATGAGGTGTAAATCTGACCCTATTCCTCCCCTCTTTGTTGGAGTGGGCTGGTCCTGCTTCCTGCCAAGAAGGGAGGGGTTGCTGCTCTGCTACAGAAGGGAGAGGAAGCACACCTCAGAGCTCCTGCTCCTGTGAAGTCAACCTATAGGGGTAATTCCTATGGAGTAAGGGGTGTACTCGATTTTTCACATTCAGCTTCTGCATTTGGCCTAGTTTGTTAAATAATGATACAAACGGTGTAATCTGTCTGTGTTGTTCATCTGAGGTTGCATATACCTAATTTTAAGACCTTCTAAGAACCGGATTTTAAAAAAATATGTTCTGATGTGTAAAACCATAGAATTCGAAGAGGGTGTACTTTGTTTTTCTCGTGACTATATGTTGGTATAAAGTACAGTATGACGGCCACTTCATTCATTGCAGGACGCTGGGCATAAACACAAGCGTCTGCATCAAATGTCACCGCACAATCAAGAGTTTTCTCAACAGGTCAGGTTGCCGAGCTTGTACTTTCATATTTAAAGGTTTCTTAGAAATTCCAGTCTGCTGAGAATTTCTCTTTAACCCTGGACACTCCCCATGGTTTGTGGCAAAGCTGGAATGTTCTTCATCATCAGTGCTGAAAGAAAAATAAAATCCATCCATGTAGTGGAACTGGGATTTGCATATGAAAATAAGGCTGATTCACGCTCACAGTAATGTCACCAGGGTTTCCTTGCTCTGGCGGTTCAGGGATACAAGGTCCTGTGTCACTATGTTGTGAGGCGTGGTGCTGTTTGTAGATGATGACAGGCAGGTCCTATTAATGTGACATCATCCGTTTAATACATCCAGCTCAAGAGCGGGGATCAGTTTAAAGGGATATTCCGGTTTCAGCAAATGAATGCAGTTCTTTGTGTTATGCAACCTTCCGATACCCTTTGTGTATTAATTTCTCACGGTTTTAGCAACAAAAGAGTAAAAGAAAAGTAGCAAAAAATGCATGTGTGTCCTATATCTCATATCCTCTATGGACTCTCCTCTGATGCACCAAAATGTAATGTGTGAATGTAACGATGATAGATGTAAATGATTGCAATATTAGAGAAAGGGATAAATTTGAGGAAAAATATACAAATGAAAGGCGTCTCTGGGAACCTGTTGGGTTCCTCTAGACTGGATACAAGATGAGATACGGCCTCTAGCCTGGATAAGAGATGAAATATGGCCTCTAGCTTGGCTACAAAATGAGATACAGCCTCTAGCCTGGATACAGGGTGAGATACGGCCTCTAGCCTGGATACAAGATGAGATACGGCCTCTAGCCTGGATACAAGATGAGATACGGCCTCTTGCCTGGATACAAGATGAGATACGGCCTCTAGCCTGGATACAAGATGAGATACGGCCTCTAGCCTGGATAGAAGATGAGATACGGCCTCTAGCCTGGATAGAAGATGAGATACGGCCTCTAGCCTGGATTACAAGATGAGATACGCCTCTAGCCTGGATACAAGATGAGATACGGCCTCTAGCCTGGATAAGAGATGAAATATGGCCTCTAGCCTGGATTCAAGATGAGATATGGCCTCTAGCTTGGCTACAAAATGAGATACAGCCTCTAGCCTGGATACAAGATGAGATACGGCCTCTAGCCTGGATACAAGATGAGATACGGCCTCTTGCCTGGATACAAGATGAGATACGGCCTCTAGCCCTGGATAGAAGATGAGATACGGCCTCTAGCCTGGATAGAAGATGAATACGGCCTCTAGCCTGGATACAAGATGAGATACGGGCCTACTAGATAGCCTGGATACAAGATGAGATACGGCTCTTAGCCTGGATAGAAGATGAGATACGGCCTCTAGCCTGGATAGAAGATGAGATACGGCCTCTAGCCTGATACAAGATGATACGGCCTCTAGCCTGATACAAGATGAGATACGGCCTCTAGCTTGGATACAAGATTAGCTACAGCCTTCCTGCCTGAATAAAAGATGAGATACAGCCTCTAGTCTGATACAAGATGAGATATGCCTCTAGCCTGGATACAAGATGAGATATGGCCTCTAGCCTGGATACAAGATTGAGATACGGCCTCTACGGCCTGGATACAAGATGAGATACGGCCTCTAGCCTGGATACAAGATGAGATACGGCCTCTAGCCTGGATACAAGATGAGATACGGCCTCTAGCCTGGATACAAGATGAGATACGGCCTCTAGCCTGGATACAATGAGATACCCTAGCCTGATAAGAAGATGAAATGGCCTCTAGCCTGGATTCAAGATGAAGATATAGGCCTCTAGCTTGGCTACAAAATGAGATACAGCCCTCTAGCCTGGATACAGGGTGAGATACGGCCTCTAGCCTGGATACAAGATGAGATCACGGCCTCTTGCCTGGATACAAGATGAGATACGGCCTCTAGCCTGGATAGAAGATGAGATACGGCCTCTAGCCTGGATAGAAGATGAGATACGGCCTCTAGCCTGGATAGAAGATGAGATACGGCCTCTAGCCTGGATACAAGATGAGATACGGCCTCTAGCCTGGATACAAGATGAGATACGGCCTCTAGCTTGGATACAAGATTAGCTACAGCCTCTAGCCTGAATAAAAGATGAGATACAGCCTCTAGTCTGGATACAAGATGAGATATGGCCTCTAGCCTGGATACAAGATGAGATACGGCCTCTATCCTGGATACAGATGAGATATGGCCTCTAGCCTGGATGCAAGATGAGATACGGCCTCTAGCCTGGATACAAGATGAGATTACGGCCTCTATCATGGATTACAAGATTGAGATATGGCCTCTAGCCTGGATGCAAGATGAGATACAGCCTCTAGCCTGGATACCAAGATGAGATACGGCCTCTAGCCTGGATACAGGATGAGATACGGCCTCTAGCCTGGATACAAGATGAGATACGGTATCTAGCCTGGATACAAGATGAGATACGGCCTCTATCTTGGATACAAGATAAGATACAGTAATCTAGCCTGGATACAGGATGATATACGGCCTCTAAGCTTTGATACAAGATTAGCTACAGCTTCTAGCCCGAATAAAAGATGAGATACGGCCTCTAGTCTAGATACAAGATGAGATATGGCCTCTAGCCTAGAAACAAGATGAGATACGGCCTCTAGTCTGGATACAAGATGAGATACGGCCTCTAGCCTAGAAACAAGATGAGATACGGCCTCTAGCCTAGAAACAAGATGAGATACAGCCTCTAGTCTGGATACAAGATGAGATATGGCCTCTAGCCTGGATACAAGATGAGATACGGCCTCTAGCCTGGATACAAGATGAGACAACGGCCTCTAGCCTGGATACAAGATGAGATGCGGTTGGGCATGGAGACATGCAGGTTCCTGGTATCCTGCGGCACATTTGCCTACAGATGTTACAGCTAGACCTGTAGATCCTGCACACTTGTAGGTTGGTGAAGCTGATGTCCCAGCTGGTCCCATAAATTGGCTGGATTGGAGATAAATCTGGTGACCGAGCAGCCAAGGAAGTGTTGTAATCTGGAGGAGACATTTCCTGGGAAACCCTTGCTGTGTGCAGGCGAGCATTATCCTGCTGATAAATCCAGTTTGGAAGCCCTGCCATGAGAGGAACACATGTGGGGGCAGGATGTCCTGCACATATCACTGAGCTGTTAGTGTCCCTCCTATCACTACTAGGGGGTGACCGTCTGTCCTATGTGATGGCTCCAGATCATCCCACCGGTGGTTGGGGCAGTGTGTCGCTCCACAGCAAGCAGGATTGAAGCGCTCACTTAGAGGTCTCCATACTCAAAGCCAACCATTGTCAGATCTCAAGCAGAACCAGGATTCATCAGTAAAGTCAATACAGTTCCAGCTTTCCATAGCAGTCCAGGTTTCTCTGCTCCTAACACCTTCTAATAATTAGGTCAGAATGGTGGGAAATTCGTCAAAACGACCACCTTGCTTCTCTCACTCCAGTGATGCACCCCCTTTCAAACTCTGTCAACTGGGCAAAATGTCTTCTAGTGCTTTGTAGAGACATGTACTGTATAGCAGTCAATGATCTCTCACCAAAAGGTACACTACCCAAAAGTAGCCTCTTAGAAACCTTTTATTGGACAGCAGCGGAAGCATTATTGCACTCTTTTTTTGGCAAAAATTTTTTGGGGCAAATTTCTAATAAGACCACCCCTGTAATCATTCCCATATCTGCTTGAGACATAACCACATGGAGAGTTTTGCAGGAATCCAACATTTCTAATTTTTTTTCCCAATGACTACATTAGGATAAGATCCTAGACAAACGCCTTCATATTTGATGTTTCTCTGCATAGGGATATTATTTCCATTATTGATCAATATGATTGAGATGAAAGCGTTCCCTCTGAACTCGGCGTGTCAGCTACTGGGGCACAGAGCCGAAACGTATCTAAGGAAACATCAAAGTGCGGATGTGCAGAGCAGCGAGGCTGGAAGGAAATCTACATCTGTCCCGATGATCAGTAGTTTGGGCCGCGACTGTGCAGTCCTCAGTATCCGACAGATGAGAGGCGTTTGTCCTGTGTTGTTTGCACACAGTTTTTTTTGTGCTAATACGTTTTGTCAGTCACTTTTAGAGTACATGCCCGCGGCAGTCTGGTTTATCCGCACCAATATCCGCATGTGTTACTTGGGGATTATTTTGCAGATTTTGACCGGGATTTGTGCCAGATCTCACGCTGTGCAATGCAAAGGGCAAAATCTGCCCTGAAAATCCGCAACAATTGACAATTCAAAATCCGCGCCATCGGTCAGTTTCCACATGGAAAATTTCCACACTGTACATGAGATTTTGAAAATTTCATCTGTTTAGCTGGTACCGCATTAGGCCCCTTGCACACGAGCGGGTTTTCCTTGTGGCTGCAATGCGTGACGTGAACGCATAGCACCCGCACTGAATCCTGACCCATTCATTTCAATGGGTCTGTGTACATGAGCGTTTTTTCACTCATCAGTTCTGCATTACGTCAAAAACGCAGCCCTGGTCCCATAGAAGTGAATGGGGCTTCAGTGAAAAACTCATTGCATCCTGAAGCAAGTGCGGATACAATGCGTTTTTCACTGATGGTTGCTAAGAGATGTTGTTTGTAAACCTTCAGTTTTTTATCGCACGCGTGAAAAACGCATCAAAACGTATCGCACCCGCGCAGAAAAAACAGGGACAGGGACTCGCGCAGACAGGGGAAAAATTTCCACATCTAAGAAAAAGCAAAGAGACTTGTCTGTTCTCATTCACTTTGCTGGTACTTGTATTAGGGCTCATGCTCACGGCCGTTGCCCGGCCACAGCCATATTGCGGCCCGCATACTGCGGGTCCGCAATACAAAGGCACCAGCCGTGTGCACCCCGCATCACAGATTGCGGACCCATTCTTATGAATGGGTCCGCAATCCCAGAGATACGGTACGGAGGCACGGATCGGAAACCCCACAGAAGCATTACAGAGTGCATCCGTGGTGTTCCTGCCCGTGCCTCCACACCGCAAAAAAGTAGTGCATGCATTCAAGTGAATAGGACTGCAATCGATAGCAATAGCGGACAAGAATAGGCATTTAGAACGTGTGCCGGGCCGTGTGTTCCGCAATTTGCTGGTTGGCATCTGTGACATCCGGATTTTTGCGGATCCGCAATACAACGGCCTTCTGAACTGCCCCTTAGACCAACAGATTATCTGACCAATATCTGTCCAATGAGACCAATAGTTGGTGTGTATAACAAAAGATCTGTGTTTGTAATTGGCCATCTGACCAATGATTGGTCAGAAAATCTGTCAGATAATCTGTTTAGGCCTTAGGCCTACTTTACACTTCAGTGATTTCCATCAGTGATAATGAGCTAAAGCCAAAGGAGGGAAAACGTTTCTTTATACCTTATCTCTGTGAAGACTTCACTTCTGGTTTTGGCTTACTATCACTGATGGAAATCACTGAACACATCTCTGAAGTGTGAACTAGGTCTTAGGGCTCATGCACTCAACCTTTGTTTTAGTCCGCGTCCAATCCGTATTTTTTGTTGGTTGGATGCGGACCCATTCACTTCAATGGGGCTGCAAAAGATGCAGACAGCACTCCGTGTGATGTCCACATCTGTATGTCCCGCAAAGAAAGAAAAAACATGTCCTAATTATGTATTACATATACTCAGGTGTGTGGTTGGATTTCCACATGGCGGCTGTGGAGCAGTAGCGTGGCACATGGCTGATAATTGCGTGGTAAAACCTCATCGGTTTACGTGAATTGTCGCTGTTTCTTGGCAAGTACAGAAGGGAGGTGTGTGTTTTTTTTTTAAAGGCTTAAAGGGGTTTTTCCAAGACTTTTCTACCGTGAACTGCTGATCATTTTGGCGTCCGGGTCCCTTTAAACCGTACTAGCGTTTACATGATGACTCCACAGATCTCTGCATCTCCCGTGGTGGTGGGGGATCAATAGGATTGATAAGATGGATGGAGCAGTGGCGCTCTTGTGTAGGACAGATTGTTTCCCCGGGTCGTTGTAATGCTTTCTCTCTCCCCGCAGGCCGGTGTCACCGGTCGACCATGTGAGATTTTGCTCAGCGGGGGATTGCTGCAGCTCCTTTGTAATTAAGCAGCAGGAGAATTCCACACATTTACAGTGGATGTTATTAAAATCTGAGTCAGTGGCTAGAAAGACCCAAAGCTATTATTTAGATAAAGCTTCCTACAGCTCGAAAAATCGTGTTCCTCTAACCCCTTCCCCCCCTCCTCTGTGCCCGTTACATGGTTTAATATACATCGGCTTCATACAAGCCATTGACTCCCAGTTCATACTTGGCGGTTTTCTGTGTAACCGGCAGCAGCCAGTGTGCAGTATGCTTATATGGCACCAACATATTCCACAGTGATGTATCAGATCAGTCCCTGTCAGTCCCTAGGACCACATTTATAAGAAAGAAATTAAAGGGGCTCTCCGAGACCAGGAACCCTTTTGGATATGTGTAGGCAGAGGTGAAAAACCTCACCTGTCACTCGCGCTTTCTACTCCAGAAGGACAATCTGCCATCTACACGTGTGTCACCGCTGCTGGCCAATCTATGACATCACTGGTGACATGTGCAGACGCAGCCGGTGACCACTGTCACCGCTGAGGCCATTGATTGGCTGGCAGTGGTGACATACATGTAGACAGCACATTGCACGTCCACGTCCGGTCCAGCAGGGATTTCGACGCTGGAACCAAAGTATCAGTGAGCTTGATATTTTTTTTTAATCCGTGCACCTTGCCCATAGCCCATATCAAGAGGGGTTCCCGGTCTCAGAGGACCCCTTTAATCTATCATGGAAACCAGAGCACATGGAGGAAACCCAAGTAAAACTGATACAGATTCACTATTAACACATTTAAAGGCTCCCTATCTACATGTCCGCCCTGTCTCATAGTAAATCTGGATCACTGTGTTAGGCCTAGTGCAAGGCCTGAGGAGAAAGGCTCAAAATGAAACCGATATACTATGTAATGCGTGGTACAGGGACCTCATGGGCGGAGCCTGACTTTTGTTCTTTGGTTGTGTTATGCTCCGCCCATGAGGTTCCAGTACCGCGCATCACATAGTGTATCAGTTTCATTTAGAGCCTTCCTTTTGAAGGGGGTTTCCCAACACAACTAAAGGCTGTCGGAGAATACTGAGAGTTGTAGTTTTACAGCAGCTGGAGGATCACAGGTTTAAGAACCACTGTTTAGGATCCTGCAAAAATATTTTCGCCCATGGAGTCGTCAGCAGGGGTCATGATATGAGATTGTGGTAGTTGCCTCAGCTTGGGCAGACCTCGGGAAGGCATTGTTGGGCACTGCCGCAAGACAGTCGCCATGTTGGAACCCTAGCCTTAAAGCGCATGCACACGATTTTTGCGGGTCGGATGCAGACCCATTCACTTCAACGGGGACACATATGTCCGGCGGTAGCCTCAAAAGACAGAAACTGTCCTGTTCTTGTCTGTTTTACGGACAAGGATAGGACAGTTCTACAGAGGGCAGGATGTTCCGTTTCACAAAATGTGGAACGCACACTGCCGGTATCCATGTTTTGCACGTCCGTGTGCATTCCGCATTTTGCGGAACGGAACAGCCGGCCCCTAATAGAACAGTCCTATCCTTGTCCGTAATGCGGACAATAATAGGACATGTTTTATTTTATTGCGGAACGGAAATACGGACATACGGAAACGGAATGCACACGGAGTAACTTCTGTTTTTTTGCAGACCCGTTGCAATGAATGGTTCCGCATACGGTCTGCAAAAAAACGGAACGGACATGGAAAGAAAATTCGTTTGTGTGCATGAGCCCTTATACTGAGCATTATGAGAAAATTCTCCTCCGCTGGAGTGCGTCCAACCCAACATTGCCTTCTCATACCATGTCTGTGGCGGTCATGCCTGCTGCTGGTAATGTCACGCTTGCTGTTTAGTACCCGTCGACAATGCATCCCAGTGACGCGGATTAGCACACGGCTGCCCTCTTACATTCTCATTCCCATAAGACACCATGAAATGTATCAGACATGATGACAAATTCCACCAAGTGATCTTATTAGCTTACGCAGAATGTCGCACAGGCAAGAGGCATGCAGATACGGGCGCTGCCCGCTGTGGACAGGGCAGGCTGGCCAGGTCATGAAGTCACCATTGACTTAAAGGGGTATTCCCATCTTGGACAGTGGGGACATATCGCTAGTATATGCCCCCATTGTCCTATAGGTGCGGGTCCCTATATTGAGAACGGAGCCCCGAAAGTGAAGGAGGGCGCACCGCGCATGTTTGGCCACTCTCCATCCATTTGTATGGGGCCGCCGAAAATAGCCGAGCGCTGGCTCGGCTATTTCCGTTGGCCCTATAGAAATAAATGGGAGCCGGTCCGCGCATGCGTGGTGCGCTCCCATTCATTTCTATGGAGCCAACGGAAATACCCGAGCAAGTGCCATTTTCTCTTCATGGACTCCATTCCTACAGAGATTCATCTGAAGATCTTGTCATCTGTATTCAGGATCATAATCCCTGACAAGCAGAGCAGAGAGGAGGATGAGGCAGCTCTTTACCTCAGTGTTGTGAAGTAACTTGTCCTTCTGTGTGAACAGGGCAGGTTGTGTGTGAACTAATAGGACAGCAGCCATTTTCTTTCTCCTAATGATTGCTCCCCAGACAAAATGATCCATTATAAATAATGAAAGGTATTTGTGAATAGATTTATAATAAAGTAATATTTAAAGGGGTATTCTCAACCCGCACCTATATCCAGAAGGGAGCGGGGAGCGCTGCGCCTTTCCGGGGGTCCGGCCACCACGAAGGAGCAGCTCCTCACTGCGCTCATAGAAATGAATGGGAGCGCAGCGCGCAAGCACGGCCACCGCTCCCATTCATTTCTGTGGAGCCGACGGAAGTAGCCGAGCCAGCACTCGGCTATTTTCGGCAGCCCCATAGAAATGAATGGAGGGCGGCTGCGCATGCGCAGTGCGCCCTCATTCAGTCCGGGGACTCCGTTCTGGATATAGGTGCGGGTCCCAGCGGCTATAAGACAATGGGGGCATATCCTAGCGATATGCCCTCATTGTCTAAAATGAGAATAACCCTTTAAGTATTTTCATTTTCCAGGAGAACCCCTTTAAAGGGGTTTTCCAAGTGCTTAATACTGAAGACCTATCCTTAGGATCTGATCGGTGTGTATCCAATCAGATCTGATCGGAAGTGGCCTACTCCTGACACCCCCACGATCACTTGTTTAAAGGGGTGAGCACTGCAGCCTCTACACAGCTTAACAAGCATAGCGCCATCTTCTTAATAGCGGGTGCGCTTGGTATTGCAGCTCAGCTTCATTCTCTTGAGCAGCACATGGGCCATGTTACCGATAGACATGGCGTCACTGGCCTAGGAAGAGGCAGCGGATCTCATGCTTCATTGGGATGAGCTGCACGCCTGTATCGTCATCCTCATAAATCGTGAATCATTTCCACTCACTGACGGAAAGCAGAGATCATAAAAACAGTGAGGAATGGATACACAAATTGCAGAGCTTTTCAATGTACAACGAACGAGCTTATGTTGGACAAGGGACAGTAGTCAGCAGTGGCGCTTCTTCAGGGACATTGCGGTGGTTCTCCTGCTAAGCACATTCTTCTCCGTCATTGGCCTGTGAGATAAAATAAAAATCTCGATGCTGCTGAGGCGTGAAAAAGTTTTTTTTTTCCTTCCCTGCGCTAATGATCAGGTACTTGGCACGGAGTGAACCCCATCAACCTGAAGGCTCAGTAGAAAGTCATCCTCTGCTCTGCTGATTGCAGCACATTATGAAAGGCAATTGCATGGGTCCGTGGAAAGGAATTATCCAGCGTTGGACGCTATTGCTATGTAGCAGAGCTCTGCAGCCGGCGTTCTGCCCCCGGTGTCCTGGTCTTCATCTTGCACTTGCTTATGCTTATTATGCTTTTCTATGGATGGATGGTTCTGTAATAAAGCCAACATGAGTCAGGCGATTGTTGTGTCGGTACCTGCCATCAGCATCTCCGTGTTACTGCTGAGCTGAGCAGCGGGCCCTTCAAAGGTCTGGCAAAAAAAATAACAGATAAAAGGACGACTTGCAATTTACCATTAACCACTTTTCTACTGAATTTTAAAAAGAACAAGTTGTTATCGTTGCTTTTTTGCCTGTTTTTGACCATGTTATTTTGCTGGAATGACCACGGAAATTTATCGATCGATGATCGGATGGGAGGACCAGGCAGCAAGTGTTCAATTCACCCTGCAGCGCCACCACAGGAGAAATGTAGTATTGCATAGGGGTATATCTATGTGTAAAGTCCACATTGTTTCTAATGAGAATCCATGTTGGTTTTCCTATGGTCGCAGATTTTAGTTCGAAGACTTGAAATCCACGCCATTGAATGAGGCCGACCCACTTGCAGACCTGCGGATCTGCGACAGGAACCTCTTTGAAGCTGGTTTCACACATAAGTTTTTGCCATTTTTTGTAGCATTTTGTCTGCTTTTTTAGGTGGCCAGATGTTAAATTAAAGAACATCGTCTGGATCGACCCCATTAAACCAAGCATAATGCCTGGTAGGGTTTATCCTGCTGAGTAATATGATCATTTAGGTTCTTTAGCTGCACAGTCTCTGAGAAAAAGACTTTAAAAGGATTTTACAAGAAGTTTTAACTGATGACCTACCATCAGTATCTGATCGATGGGGGTCTCACTCCCGGAACCCCGCTCGTTAGCGTTTGAGAAGACATCAGTGCTCGCAATAGCGCCGCGACCATCTCTAGCTTTTCGTAGGCCATGTGACGTCACGCTCATCGGTCATTTGCCTAGGCGCAGCTCCGCCTCATTGGGGCTGAGCTGCAATAACCAAGCATGGCCACTATACAATGTCTTGGGAAAACCACTTTAATTAATATGTGCACTAGGTGTTCGTGCACCAGTGGGCGGGCCTGAGCCACTTGGAAGCACCGGATCTCCTCCACTCTGGATTCTCTGCACCAGTCACCCGTCCGCTTGGTTCAACACAGGGTAAGGCAAGCCTGGCCCCGTAGTCTCATGTCTGCACCATAGTCCTACCCTATTGGCGCATGCGCAGTAAGTCTTCCTCTGGTTCCCCCTGTGTCAAAGATGTCATCCGTCACCCAAGTGTCTGCTCTTCTGGTGAAGGATGATGTCATCGGGGCAGTATAGGTGCATAAATGTATCTTCATTTACATTCCGACTGCTCAGCGTCTCCACCAGTCACAGGAATGGGGCGTTAGTGCAAATGCTTGACTGACAGAGAAGAGCCGACTACTGAGTACACCCATAGTAGTAGTATGGATCACTATAGTAGTATGGTACGGGTTCTTCTAGTGCTGGTTAAGAAAAGATGTGGATTTTGAAAAGGACCAAGCGCCTGGTGACGCGGCTGTCACTGCAGCCTCCAGATAAATGGAGCGGAATAACAGATTCCATTTACAAATACCACACATCAAGTCATGAATTCCTAGCAGATTGTAAAGTGACGCAGGCTTCTGACATTAAGAGTCGTCTGATCTGAAATTCTCATCCTCAGTGATTTCTTTACTTACAGAATGAATCTCCACTGTGTTTTTTTTAGGTCCAAAATTCTGTGTTAGATAATTAAATCAATTAATATACTGTATCTGGATAGCTTTCCTCAATACAGAGCTCCAAATCTCCTGCACTGGACCTGGGAGTAAATAATAAACCACTGGCTGTCTGCAGTCACCACTAGAGGGAGCCGGCTGCATGTATGTATACAGGGGAGCTGGAAAGAAGATCTGTCTGCTATTGAGAGTGTATGGGCACCTAAAGTCTATTAGAAATTTGTAGAACTTTTTTTTTTATATAGTAATTAAGACCTACCTACGCTTTCAGATGACCTGTCAGAATAAGCCGCCGCGTATGTACATGAAGAGTAGTGCAATATTTGGCTTGTATCCTGCAGTTAGCACCAGTTTACCCTCTGCAGGCTCCATCTCTAACTGGCAGTTTTCTTTAGGCCTCACGCACACGACCGTTGCCCAGCCATGGCCATATTGCAGTCCGCATACAGTGGGTCCGCAATACACGGGCACCGGCCGTGTGCACCCCGCATCACGGATGCGGACCCATTCACTAGAATTGGTCCACAATCCGGGAAATGCGTTGTGGAACGGAGGCACGGATTGGAAGCCCACAGAAGCACTACAGAGTCTAGTCCAGGGATCAGCAACCTCCGGGCTTCCAGCTGTTGTAAAACTACAACTCCCAGCATGCATACTTGCTCTGCTCTTCTTAGACCTCCCATAGAAATGAGTGGAGCATGCTGGGAATTGTAGTTTCATAACAGCTGGAGTGCTGAAGGTTGCTGACCCCTGGTCTAGTGGATGGAGCCAAGCTGCTATGATGTCTCCCATACACAGCACACACAGAATAGGAGACCCAGCTCCCCTGTCTCTCTCTAGCACCTCCTAAGAAGCAGCAGTGGCATAGAGGACATCATACAGTAGTGCTGAGCAGTGTAACCATGAGTCCAGCACTGGGGTGAGATAGTAAATTTAGTAGCTCTGCAGAGTGTCTCTGTATGTCTGTGCCTCTGTGTCCCTTCTCCATAGACTTCGATAGGCAGCATGTAATGTTATCCATCAGTGAGCTGATAATTTACCTTGTCTCTCGAGATGGGTTTTAGTGGAGAAAGAGGCATTTTTCTCTAATTAGATAAATTACAAAGTTTCTTATATTCACTTGCCCTATCTATTGCTGAAAAGTGTAATGATGGTCCGGTACCCATTTAAAGGGGTCATTACCCAGCTTTTCCTTAGGATAGGTCACCAATATTCAGTGGGAGTCTGACTCTGTACCCCAGAGATCAGATCTTTGATGGTGCCACGGCGCTCGTGCCAGCACTGTTATGCTGTTTGTGATCAAAATGGGTTGTTACAGCCTTATTCAAATTATGCCCCCTTTAAAGGGCATCTGTCAGCAGTTTTGTACCTATGACACTGGCTGACCTGTTACTTGTGCACATGTGCAGCTGAAGACATCTGTGTTGGTCCCATGTTCATATGTGTCCACATTACTGAGAAAAATTAGATTTTATTATATGCAAATGAGCCTCTAGGAGCAACAGGGGCGTTACCATTACACCTAGAGGATCTGATCTCTCTGCAACTGCTGTGCCCCCTGCACTTTGACAGGACCAGGCAGTGTAAATGTCACATGCCTGTCTGGCACTGTCAATCTAAGTGGAGAGGGTGCAGCAGTTGAGCATCCAGGTGTAATGGTAACGCCCCCGTTGCACCTAGAGACTCATTTGCATATATTAAAACCTCAATTTTCTCAGCAATGTGGAACACATATAAACGTGGGACCAACACAGATGTCTTCAGCTGCCAAGTGCACAATGTAACAGGTCAGCCAGTGCATAGGTACAAACTGCTGATGGATGCCCTTTAGGGCTCATGCACACGAAGGTATTTTCTTTCCATGTCCGTTCCATTTTTTTTTTGCGGACTGTATGCCGTACGGTCTGCAAAAGGACGGAAGTTACTCGTATCACACTTTAAATATAAAATCGGCAGATCGGAAACATTCTGTACATGTGAATGGGTGTTGTTTCTACGGCGTGTGCGTCGATTTCAGCCCATTCAGTGTATATGGGCGGTCTAACTCCGTGTACCCCTATAATCTGTTTCCACACAGAATTCTACGAGAACATTACAGTTTATGTTTTTACTTTCAAGTAGATACAAAAATGTATCCCAGTCTTTATTTACGGAAATGTGCCATGATGTCGGTACGTCCCTCTGGAGTTTGGTTCTCGCCTACACAAGCTCCCACGTCTGTAGAGAGCACAGCCTCACACGTCTGAGAGCGCCTTCTGAAACGAGAGAGCTTAATTATAGACCCCGAGTCTTGTATTCGCTGTAGATCAGTGTAAGACATTAATGTTATATCCATATTTTCCAAGTGAACAAGGTGCGGAGGACGTGGGCATAATAATACCGCCATACTGGGAGACATAATGGTAGAAACCTTAGCTGCCCTGTGTGTCACAGTCATATAGGGCTGCAGCTATCGATTATTTCTGTAATCAAGTATTCTACCGATTACTCCACAGATTAATCAAGTACTCTAATAAGAAAAAACTAATTAAAAGAATATTTTTCCTTTATAAAAAATCAAACACCCCCATCCCCGTGCCATCATCAGACCCCATGCCATCAGCTCCCCCCAGTACCATCAGTACCATCAGGTCCCCCCAAATCCCCCCAGTGCCATCAACTCTCCCCCAGTGCTCTAGTGCAATCAGTTTCCCCCCCCCAGTGCCATCAGGTCCCCCCAGTGCCATGTCCCCCCCATGCCATCAGGTCCCCCCAGTCAGGTCCCCCCATGCCATCAGCTCCCGGCATCCCCCCCAGTGCCATCAGGCTCCCTCCCCCCAGTTCCATCAGGCTCCCCCCCCCCAGTGCCATCAGGCTCTCCCCACCCCCCAGTGCCATCCAGGCTCCCCCCCCCCCCAGTGCCATCAGGCTCCCCTCCCCCCCCCCCGTGCCATCAGGCTCCCCCCCCCCCCAGTGCCATCAGGCTCCCCCCCCAGTGCCATCAGGCTTCCCCACCAGTGCCATCAGGCTCTCCCCCCCCCCTCCAGTGCCATCAGGCTCTCCCCCCCCCCCCCAGTGCCATCAGGCATCTTCCCCCCCCCCCCCCCAGTGCCATCAGGCTCCCCCCCCCCAGTGCCATTCAGGCTCCCCCCCCCCCATCAGGCTCCCCTCCAGTGCCATCAGACCCCCCCCCATGCCATCAATCCCCACGGCACCATCTGGCTCCCCCCGTTCCCCGGTTTCCATCAGGCTCTTCCCCCCCCCCCCCCCCAGTTCCATCAGGCTCTTCCCCCCCAGTTCCATCAGCCCCTCCTCCCCCCCCCTCATCAGCTCTCCCCCCCCCCAGTTCCATCCTCCCCCCCCCCAGTGCCATCAGGCTCTCCCCCCCCCCAGTGCCATCAGGCTCTCCCCCCCCCAGTGCCATCAGGGCCATCAGGCTCCCCCCCCAATGCCATCAGGCCCCCCCCAGTGCCATCAGACCCCCCCCCCATGCCATCAATCCCTCACGGCACCATCTGGCTCCCCCGGAGGCTCTTCCCCCCAGTTCCATCAGGCTCCCCCCCCAGTGTGCCATCAGGCGCCTCCCCACCCCCACCCAGTGCCATCAGGCTCTCCTCCCCGAGTGCCATCAGCCCGCCCCAACCCCCCCACCCCCGTTCCATCAGGTTCCCCTCCAGTGCCCTCCAGCCATCAGTTCCCCCCAGTGCCATCAGGTTCCCCTCCAGTGCCATTAGGTTCCCCTCCAGTGCCATCAGGTTCCCCTCCACTGCCATCTCCCCCTCCTAGCTATCAGTCCCCAGGCACCACTGACACTCCACAGTTGCATCGTCGTCTTCACGCTCTGCACGTCACACAGTGTCAGTCATAGTGAGTGCTTACGCGCACTACATCCTTACGATGTGTGTATGTCAGGATCCAGTACAGCGCGGTCCCAGCTGGCGGGAGACCACGGACCGTGAGTAATAGCAAGCGCTTCACTCATGCTCCGTGGTGACATGGCACAAACGAATCCTCGATCTGTTTGAGCTCCCGGGACGCAGTTCGATCCCACATGCGCCAAGGACATCTGTCGACCGGCTGCGGCCTATGACTGGCTTGCTCCCCCTGCGTCATATGCGACGTCTCGCGTTTGTCCCTGGGGAGTAGAAGTAGGTCGGGTGCACTGAGGAAATAACACCGGGCCGGATCCCCGGTAGAAACGGGAATCACTATCACCATAAAACTCGGGTTTCTGATCAACATAGGAGGAAATGAGTGACGCCGTCAAACGCGCAAGCTGTGATTTTTTTTATGGCTTCTAATAAAGTTACAATCTGGAGAAACCTGTCAGGTGGAAAGCAGGATTGTGCTGTTACATTTCAGCATCTCCATCCTTTCATTTAGGAGAAATAAGCCCCCCAGAGGGGTCTACATAGAATTTTTAAAAATTTTCTGTTCCATAGAATCAGACGTCAGAAGGGCAGATATGACTCCTGGTGTTGAATACTTCCGCACTGTTCTTGCAGGGCCCGGGCATGTTCCTAAAATGCGCCTCATACATGCCGATGACAGCGCCCCTCCCACGTTACGTTCCATAGACGGCGTACAGGCCCTGCAGTGGGCTTGTCATGATCTTTATTATATGCGTGCCTGTCGGGACATGGGATTGTGTCCTCCCTTGTTTTACTGATGGGTTTATATATGGAACTGAAAGGGTTAACTGCGCCTTGCAGCAGGTTGTCTTTTACAGCGGGGTAGATGTGTAAAACTGGAAACCCCCTTTAAATCGGATTTGCCACGTCAATCCATTTGCCATCCAGCAGAGGCGAAACTGTCCTGGGTACTCGGAGGTGTCTGATCTTAGGAAATGATGAGAGTGTAGTATTTGAAGCCTCTGCATGATCTCTATACAACAGGCTCCACGATGACAGCAGTGCTGCGTAGCGCTGGTTGTCACAGGTCTGCACCTGAGTCACGTGAGCACCGCCTCCCCCTATGTCACCCGGACATGCTGTCACTCCGGGTGTGGGTGTCACGGTGCACGGAGCCTCCACCTATCTCATTCTTCTAACCGTCTCCGCTGATTAC